>LKUV01000229.1:0-38087 GCA_001414455.1 Hymenoscyphus fructigenus | reverse complement strand
AGAGTTAAATGTCTACCTAAGAGACATTACTCAGGCATATACCCAGTCAACCACAAAGCTGAACCGGGATTTTTATGTACGCCCACCACAAGGAGTCCCCCAGTGGAGTGGTATCTACCTCAAAGTCATAAAACCACTCTACGGCGTACCTGAAGCTGGAAACCACTGGTTCAGCACCTACCACAATCACCACCTCGAGAAGCTATGTATGGCTCAATCTACATACGACCCCTGCCTACTCTCTATCAGCACGCTAGACCAATTTGGAATTGTCGGCCTTCAGACCGACGACACTTTAATACTAGCAAACCCAGGGTTTGCTACAGCTGAAGAGAAGGAATTAAAGAAAGCCGAATTTATTTCGAAACCCAGGGAGCAACTTACTAGCGAGCACCCACTTAAGTTCAATGGCGGCAAAGTCACCCTCCAACCAAACAGCTCAATACTCTTGACCCAGGAAGGCTATACCAAGAACTTAAAGCCAGTGAGCACTTCACCAATGGACCTAGTAAGCTCCTGGGGCAACGTTCGCCAGAGTGCCTCAATCAGGGACCAGTACATAGCCCAACGAGCACGTGGGGCCTACCTGGCGACAGTCTCACAACCAGAAGCTGCTTTTGACCTCTCCTTCGCTGCCCAGAAGCTTAACCCTCAAAGCCAGGACATCACACTCCTCAATAAGCGAATCCAATGGCAAATTGACAACCCCACCAGAGGCCTCCAATTTATTAAGCTGGACAAGAATACCCTCAGACTAGTCATATTCACTGACTCCTCCTTTGCTAATAACGAGGACTTCACTTCCCAAATTGGCTATGTTCTTGTACTAGCAGATAAGCCAGGGAACGCCAACATTTTGCACTGGTCCTCTGTTAAGTGCAAGAGGGTTACACGAAGCGTTTTGGCCTCTGAATTGTACGCAATGAGCGCTGGATTCGACATGGCTACATCTGTCAAGGCAACCCTGGAAGCCATCCTTGGTCTCAAAATACCCCTCATAGTTTGCACTGACTCAAAGTCACTTTATGAGTGCCTAGTCAAACTTGGGACTACCAAGGAGAAGCGTCTTATGATAGATGTAATGAGCCTACGACAAGCGTATGAGCAGCGCGAGATCAGCGAAATCAAGTGGATTGATGGCAATACTAACCCAGCGGACGCTATGACAAAATCCAAGGCTTGCCCTACTCTATGTAATCTGATTGATACAAACAAACTTGATATCAAGGTCACTGAATAGGTTGAACGTGGAATTGAATAGGAAACGAGGGAGATGATTAGTTGGATGGAATAGGTGCTTCCTTTCTTTACCCCTTACTGTCTTTACTGCTTTCTAGCTACTTTTAAAGTAGGCCCAGTGTCGTTACATATTCTTGGTGAATAGCACCTTCTACGACAGCTTAGTTGATCCACGTGCTTAGGCTCATGTGAGTGGCTTGCCACTCACATACTTAAGCTCACAGGATCCAACTCCTCTTTACCTTTACTCTTCATGCAATAAAGATATAGGAATACAACCACTTATTGCATCACACTTTATGACTACCAAGTCATACCAACAATTACAAACTCAGGAAATTATATAAAAAGCTTATAGAGCAGCTTTAGTTTATAGTAAAACGAAATACATACTACTATAATAAACAATATAGTTAGAAGCTAATGTTAAAAGAGAGAGATAAAGTCTATTTAGTTAGAAAAAACATTAATACTAAAAGACTAAGTAGTAAACTAGACTATAAAAAGCTTAGACTGTTTAAAATTAAATATATTAAAAGACCTTTAAATTATAAACTTATACTACTAAAAACTATAAATATCTATCTAGTATTCTATATATCCTTGCTTAAACTAGTACTACTAGGAGTACTACTAGCTCTACTTACAGAAATTTAATCTATTAACTCTAACATAGAGTATAAGGTTAAGAGAATTCTTAACTATAAACTTGTTAGAGAACAAACTAGATATTTAATTAAATAGTTAGATTACCTATAATTAGAAAATACTTAGAAACCTAGGTCAGGCCTAAGTTACTCTTAGCTAATATCTAATTTCTACTAATAAAACCTAGGCCTTCCTAGAAGAACAGATTACTAAAATTAGAAAGAGTCTTGTTGTGAGGTGGATGGTAGGCAATAAGTCAATTTGAATCTTTTCAATTTAGTACAGAACTAATCTCTGCCCCTCCTTAGAGGTGCAGGAGAAGTCTCGCTTTATAGAAGCTCCTAAGCCCTAATATTACGTCAACTCTGTTAACTCCGTAAACTCCATCTACTAGAACTGCTCAATTCCTGATTGATTTATAATAGTAGATGAAGACTTCCTTAGATCAGATGAAAAGTCACATGACCTCATGACCTCGTGACCTCTATATATCACAACTATCCCTCCTTCCAAGGATCTTGTCCTCAAGATCAATTTTGCCTGTTTTTTGTAAAAACGTTGCAAAGGTGCAATTCAGCAGGTATTGCGGAAGAGCATGTGAGTAGACAACATTATTGCTGTTTGCTATAGCAAACAAAATTGCTCTACAGCTATTAGCAAGCAATTTGTTGATTTCGCGAAAGCACAGACAATAATTGCAACCAAGAGAGTTGATTGGTCCTTTTCTCTTGTGGCAGTTATATTGAGGCACTGTTTGGTGTCCTTGTATATACAATACCAGGGTGTTCTAAACAGTTTTGTTGCGAGGGAATAAATTGTATAAAAACCTTATACAGATACTTCTGAGGCATCAAAGAGGAGCTAGAGGTTGATGGGAAACTATAGCGTGCTACATGTAAAATGCAGGAAGATCACAGTATCTTTCAGGATATATATAGAGACCTGTCCTTCTCTTTTGCAAGACCTTCTCTTTTCTATACCCCAAAATTCCTTATTATGTCTTATTCTGTTCACAACACTTCTAAGCGTAAAGCTGATCTCGCTGAGTCCTTTCTTGTTGTTGGTCAGTGTTTGAAATGCTTTAAGTACCTCCTTATTGATCCCTTTGTCTTGTGTGCAGTTGCTCTAGGGAAAAAGAATTGTGACCAATGCATCAAAGGCTCTAAATTGTGTGAGCTAGTAAGCTTCTTTACTTTTAGAATTTCATAAGTAATCATCTAATATTCTAGATTCCACGATTACTTTTAGAGGCATGCCAGGCCTAGGAAGACACTGTCAATATCTTCAAGAAATATCTTAAAGATCATCTAAATCAATACTATGTTTAAGATGAGGATGATATATCTCCTTGTAGTGATTAGAATTTCAATGAGTAGAAGGATACTTAGAGGCTCTGGAACTCTTCTAACCACATCAAAGAGTTAGATGTAGAGGAAGCCTGGGATAGGGTTCCAAAGGTGTATTACTTTTGTATAATCAGAGGGTCCTTGCTAATAACAAGAAAGGAGTACAAAGACATCTACACCAAAGGTGTTAGACTTATTGCTAATATCTCTACAGAGATAAGTAGGCAGTTGACCGGTGGTGCTTTAGCTGCAGACAATGCAATGCTTATTGTAGTTTGTGAATTGACTACAGAAGTTCAAGCCTGTCGAGAGGTCTTCATGGCAGTGGTAAGTTCTTAGAAGTTCTGGAATTCTACGCTAACTAGCTATAGCACAATGTTGTTCTCAATGAGGATGAGCAGATCTTGTCAGAAGTGTTGTAGTTCTTCACAAGAGCTTGACAGTCTTGGAAGTTAGCATTTTTGCTTTTTGAAGATGTAGAGTTGTGAGTCAGAGAGGGAGTGTGTAACTGTAGTAAAGCTACATGAATGAACTGTTTTTTTGTGCCTTGTTTTCCTTGTGAACTTTAGTATTTTGATTCTCAGTAAACCTAGTAAACCACATAGGAGAAAAATCCGAGGAAGAGCGTCTTAACTAAAGTCACAGACCTTGTGTAGTCTACTAGGTCTTCTCTTCTCCTTCAAAGGGCGCCCTCTTCGTCGTAAGGCGTTTAAGCTTTTCAATACCTTGGCAGGTAGTTGAGAGGAGGATTAAAGTAAAAGACTATAGTTCTTGTTATATGATTAAAGAAGTTCCTTAGCATTTGCAAGGTTAGGATAAGCAGGTAACTAGGTATTGTAATCATCTAGCCAGGATTTCCATTTAATCAAATACTTGAGTTTCTTGCCTCAGCCTTCTTGTCTGTGATTAACAATAGCCTTAACTTCCTATTCTTGTTCCTTATCGTCCTCTGCTAATTCCAGGAGTTCTCCGGGGGCATAGAGGTGAGGTTCCTGACCCTTCTTAGTTAAGTATTCTTCAAGGAGGGAAACATAAAACGTTGGGTGCAACTGTTTATATATACTAGGTAAGTCTAGCTTATACACAGATATGCTAATACATTCTAGGATCTTAAAAGGTCCAATGAATTTTGGCTTAAGCTTTCCTGCTTTGAGTCTGAGATTTTTTGTTGACAGTATAACCTAATCTCCTTTAAAGAAGTGTCTATCTAATCAGTGTTTATTAAAATAAGACTCTTGATTGTTTTGTGCACAATGCTAGAGATCATGAAGTTTATTCTACTCTTTATAAAGAATCTCTAGTCTCCTGCGAGCAGCTAGTACCTCCCCTTTAATCCTGTCCTCAGGATTCCATGGAAGTCAGGGTTGGTAACTGTAACACACTTTAAAAGGTGTGTCTTACAAGACCTGATGTTTAGAGTTATTATATACAAATTCAGCGAAAGTCAACTTTTTAAACTAGTTAGCTTTTCGCCAGCTACAATATACTCTAAGGTAATGTTCAAGAGCCTAGTTCTGCTGCTCTGTCTAACTATCTGTTTACAGATAGAATGTAGTGCTTAACCTTTGCTTATACGTTATGTGAAAGCAGAAAGCAGACCAAAAATTGCTTGTAAACACAGTTCCACGATCTAAAACAATTCTATCAGGGGTGCCAAAGAGTGAGAAAACATTGTCCCACATCAAACTAGCAAGCTCCGGAGAGTCAACTGTCTTGTGACAAGCAATATACTTCGCTATTTTAGAGTACTAGTCTACAACCACAAGGATTACATTAAAATCAGGACCTCCTGCCAGGTTTTTACACAGTAGCAGGCCTGTGACAAAATCCATAGAGATCTCACCCCAGGGTCTTTTTGGCTGTGGTAAACTGCTTAATAGACTATATAGCATATGCCTCTTGGCCTTGACTCTCTAGCAAATATTACATTCTCTACAATAGAGACAGACATCAGTTTCTATGTTTTCCTAATACCAGGATCTTTTTAAAAGCTCTAGAGTCTTGTCGACTCTGTAGTGTCCTACTAAAGGGTTGTTATAATAAAGGTTCATGACTTGAGCTTGTAAGGCAGAGTTATCAGGCACTATGACTCTTGAATAGAACCAGAGAAGGTTCTCATCGTGTGTCTAAATTAGTTCTCTACTTATGTCTTGTTTGCCAAGCCTCTTTTTCAGAATGTCTCTACATTCTGAATCATTCCTCTGAGTCATCTTGACAATATCAAGGAGTAGCTTAGAAAGAGGGGCCAGTGCTGTAGCTCTTTTAGTAGCTGCACATATCCATGAACGTAGAATTAAATATTTGCAACCATCTAATTCAAAAACTCAAGGGACAACTGAGTTCTTGATTCTATTAAGTGATTAGGACATAGATATCCTCATCATCCTAGCTACAGCAGCGGAACCTTCAAGGTAGTACCCTACACCTTGCTTCTCTTTCGAGGAATCCTCAAGGAGGCCTTCATGCACGCCTTGAGGTAAAAGCTCTTGTGCTATAGCAGATATAGCAAACATCAAGGGTTGTGTTTCAAGAGAGGACTTTCCTAGGGCCAGAAAAGAACCTAGAATTACAGTTGCAAAAGCTCTCTTCAGTTTATTCTAAAAGGTTGGAAGCCAAGTCACATTAGCAGGACTATCCTCATAGTCTAGCCTTCTGCTAGGTCCGTCCACAGGGTTTGAGGTGCCTTTACAATATATAATCTGAAAATCATATATTGCAAGATACATTGCCTAGCGAGCCTGACAGCTTTCCAAGTACTTTGTTTCTATGAAGTACTAGAGGTTATTATAGTTAGTTATAACCTTGATTGTAAACCTAGTACCTTTAAGATAATGTCTCTAATGCTTGAAGGCTATAACAATTACAAGAAGTTCTCTATTATAGGTACTGTAGTTTTGTTTAGCGCCGGTGAGTTTCTGGGACCAAAACGCCACAGGATGCCAATGTTGTTTTGTACCATCAGTAGCATCTGCTTGTTGTGAAATAGTTCCAGCAATAGTAAATTTAGACATATTAGTTTCCACACAAATCTACTTAGAAGGGTTAAAATGGATTAGGACAGGTGTTGTTGTGAATGTAGTTTTTAAAAGTTGAAAACTTTCTTCAGCTGCCTCTGTCTAATTAAAGAGGCCAGGTTTGTGGCCCTGTTCTATACCTTTCAAGAGATCTGTTAGGCCCAAGGTTACAAAAGAGTAACAATGAATAAACCGACGATAAAAATTTACAAACCCAAGAAAAACTTGGACTACATAGAACAAAGTAGGCTAGGGCTATTCCACAATAGTGCAGATCTGTTCAGGATCTGCTTTCACACTATTTGTTCCAACAATAAAGCTAAGAAACTTGACTTCCTTGACGTCAAACTCACATTTACTAAGTTTGTAGAACAAATCACTATTGTGTAGCCTAGTCAGGACCTGGCAAACGTGATCATGGTAGTCTTCTTCCTTTCGTGAGTAAATAAGGATGTCATTCAAATAAACAACCATGAAATCATCTAGGAGGCTGCTAAGAGCAGTATTGATGTATGCTTAAAATGTTGCTAGCACATTTGCTAGACCAAAAGATATCACAAGATACTCAAAATGCCTATAACAGATCCTAAATACTGTCTTCTATTTATAGCCTTCATGAATTCTAACATAATGATAAGCATCTTTTAGATCTAGTTTTGTGAAGATAACTGCTTTACTTAACTAGTCAAGAGACTCATTAATAAGAGGAAGAGGGTAATGATTTTTGATTGTGACTTTGTTAAGACTATAATAATTAACACAAAGCCACAGGCCTCTATCTTTTTTTGGAACAAAAAGGATAGGCACCCCTGTGGGACTTGTGCTGGGCCTAATCTAGCGTTTTCAGAGAGTGTCTTATAGATACAAGCACAAAGCTTCAAGTTGAGTCTCTGATAAATTGTACAAGGGCCTATAAGGAACAGTACTCTCTGTATCAATAGCATACTTAACACCTCTAAGGCTAGGAAGTTCCGAAGCTTTATTAGAGTCAAAGACATCTGAAAAGTCTATTCCCTTTTCCTGTAGGTATTCAGGTACTTCCAAGGATCCTTTCCAGACAGTATTAGCATAATACACTAGACTATTTACTGAGGGATTGTCTACATTACTCTGTAAGTATGTGAAGACTTGATACCCCTCGCAAACACATGAAGCTCATTGTCTAAGACAATTGCATTCTCCTTTCTTTATAAACAAGACCTAAGCCTAAGCGTCTAGGTCCTTGTTTAACTCCTCTTCAAACTCCTTTGGGGTAAGAATTTCTATGTTGTCTGGCCACGCCGGAGCATAAGCTCATTGTTTTCTAGCATAGTTAGCATACTGAGCAATAGTTGATTTATAAAATTCTAAACCAAAAACAAGGGTATAGATTCCTTTATTCTTACACCCATAGAAGCAGAGGTTGAAAGACCGTGTTTCCCTACAATCGTCGGTGACAAGCACCTGTAGATCATAGGCTTAGAGTACTTTGAATCTACTCCTATAAAATGTAACAAACTCTTGATTGCATTTCACTGAGGCCACGAAACCCTTCTTTTGAGCCTAGTCGTCGTTGAGGAAGTTATAATCAGAGCCTGTATCTCCAAGGCTAGTATATGTTGCTGAGACACCTGTTTTGGGCTGATTCAGAGTCGCTTGTATTAACATATAACTTAATATGCCTTCTTCACTCAGGCTATAATCCTTGACGTTTAGGACTTGGCCCTCTCTTTTCCCAACTCCTTTGAAGACTTTGTTTTAGAATGTTCCTCTTACTAAATAGTGTTGACTATTCTCTAGAGGTTTCTTGATTTGTCTAGGGTTTTTGCTTTTTCTAGATTCTTTTGTGCTCATTCAGAGTACTTCTGACACTTACAGCTTCCTAAAACATGCCTAGATTGGCCACAAGTGTAACAGGTAACGTTAGAGTTAGAGTTGTTGCACTAGCTATTATTGGTCCTCAATGGTCCTGAAATACCACTGGAATCACTCTTTCCATTTTTTCAGAAACAGCTTTTTGACTGACAACAATCCTTAGAACTAGATGAACTGTTGTTCTTTAGATAGAGGTCTTTTAAACTAGAAGTGTCTTTTAATCCTCCTGCCTTGGTTTTGCTCCTATTTGGATAGGCAGAATGTTCTGCTTTCTAAGCCTTTTCAAGCCATTCCTGTATAGAACTTGCTTCATTTCCAGAAAGGATTGCAAAAAGTATCTAGCAGGTTTTATAATCAGTAAGTATAGCGTTGAGTGTTTTGATACAGTTACTCTCAGGTCGTTTCTCCTAGTCTGATTCTAGAACAACCATTCTATTGTAAAGTTCTAGAACTATTTCCTGGTCTGCTTGTTCAAGGTTGCGAAGTCCTTCAAAGGCTTCTTGAGAGCGTGTTTGAGGCACTAGAATCATGTTAGCTAGATAAGCCTTGAAACTGTCCCAGTGAATTTTGCATGCTAGTAGATCCTCCTTTATTGTAGCTTCCTAGGTTTCGTGAGGTTTGTCTCGAAGGGTAGTTGCAGCAGTGTTTACCCTAGAGGAGTGTCTGTTGTATGTCTAGGGTTGGGACCTAAAAACCGCCTCTCACGATGACACAAATGTTTGATGCTCTTTGAGAGACTTTCCACGATATACTTCTAGTGTTCAGACCTTGAGAAGTTTCTCTCAGTCTAATTCACACTTGAGGACGTTTTAGGGAGGTTTAGGTCAAATAATATCTTCATCTGTCTCTAGATTCATTGAGTTCTCAACCTAAGGTATTGGTGTTGATTCGCGGATAGATGACGTCGTTGTAGCAGTAGTGAATCAGAGATTATCTCACATAAGGCTTTTCTCCTGTTCCAACTAAAGGATACGTTGATTGATTTAGTTGACCTTCTCTTGCTGTCTTCGAAGAGCTTTGACCTCTGCACAAAGGAGGTTTTCTCGAGTCTAAGGGGCGTTGAGTTCTACTCTGCTTAGGTCTGGTTCAATCACATAGGGGTTATTAATGAGGGTTGCTGAAAGGTCCCTGTAAGGGTCCTGTGATAGTCCGCCGATGGAGTTGGAAGAGCTTCCTCCATTGTCGGGTACAACTTGTTCAGGAGTAGTCTAAGCAACGTCTTCGTCGGGTAGTCTTCTGAGTCTTGGAGGCATCTTGCTTATCGTACTACCTCTCTATTGAGTGTAGAGAGATTAGCTTGTGAGGTGGATAGTAGGCAATAAGTCAATTTGAATCTTTTCAATTTAGTACAGAACTAATCTCTGCCCCTCCTTAGAGGTACAGGAGAAGTCTCGCTTTATAGAAGCTCCTAAGCCCTAATATTACGTCAACTCTGTTAACTCCGTAAACTCCATCCACTAGAACTGCTCAATTCCTAATTGATTTATAATAGCAGATGAAGACTTCCTTAGATCAGATGAAAAGTCACATGACCTCATGACCTCGTGACCTCCACATATCACACTTGTTAACTAAAGAGAACTCAGAGAGAGTGTTAGTTATAGAAGAGGTAAGGAGACAAGTGTCTCTAGACGCTCTATTAGCTACTTCTCTTAACTCTATCTCTTCTAGTTTATCTATACTCTTTAAACTATAACAGAGTATCTCTGCTTCTCTTTTCTTTAGGAACTTGTACTAGTATATAAGACAGTTAAGACAGCTAGTAGCCACAGCTATAGCTTAGGCTAGCTACACAGCTTTGTCTCGAGTATACTACTCCTTAGTATCTAGTTTCTCTTTAGCTCTCTCAAGAGTATTCTAATTATCTATTAAAAGTATTTCTATATTACATTTTATACTAAGACAAGTATATTTAGAACAATAGAAGGAATTAGCTATAGAAGACATAATATATATCTTTCTAAACTTTTTATAGGCTGTTAGTATAACTTAGTAGTTATAAAGTATAATGTAATAAGTAGTTATATTCCTATATCTTTATTACATAAAGAGTAAAGGTAAAGAGGGGTCAGATCCTGTGAGCTTAAGTATGTGAGTAGCAAGCTACTTATATAAGCCCAAGTACGTGGATTAACTAAGCTGTTATAGAAGGTACTATTCACCAAGAATATGTAACAACACTAAGCCTACTTTAAAAGTAGCTAGAAAGCAGTAAAGACAGTAAGAGGTAAAGAAAGAAAGTACTTATTTTATCTAACTAATTATCTCTCTTATTTCCTATTCAATTCCACGTTTAACTTATTCAGTAACCTTGATATCAAGTTTGTTTGTATTAATTAGATTACATAGAGCAGGGCAAGCCTTGGATTTTGTTATAGCGTCTGCTAGGTTAGTATTGCTATTAATCTACTTGATTTTGCTAATCTCGCGCTGCTTATATACTTGTCGTAGGCTTATTACATCTATTATAAGACACTTCTCCTTAGTAGTCTCAAGTTTGACTAGGCACTTATAAAGTAACTTTGAGTTAGTGCAAACTATAAGAGGTATTTTAAGACCAAGGATAGCTTCTAGAGTTGCCTTGACAGATGTAGCTATGTCGAATCTAGCGCTTATTATATACAATTCAGAGGCTAAAACGCTTTGTGTAACCCTCTTGTACTTAACAGAGGACTAGTGCAAAATGTTAGCGTTCTCTAGCTTATCTGCTAGTACAAGAACATAGCTAATTTGGGAAGTAAAGTCCTTGTTATTAGCAAAGAAGGAGTTAGTGAATATAACTAGTCTAAGGGTATTCTTGTCTAGCTTAATAAATTAGAGGCCTCTGGTGAGGTTGTTAATTTACTATTGGATTCGCTTATTAAGGAGTGTAATGTCCTGGCTTTGAGAGTTAAGCTTCTAGGCAGCGAAGGAGAGGTTAAAAGTAGCTTCTAGTTATAAGACTGTCGCCAGGTAGGCCCTACGTGCTCGTTGGGCTATGTACTAGTCTCTGATTAAGGTACTCTAGCGAACGTTGCTCTAGGAGCTTACTAGGTTTATTAGTGAAGTGCTTACTAGCTTTAAGTTCTTAGTATAGCCTTCCTGGGTCAAGAGTATTAAGCTGTTTAGTTAGAGGGTGACTTTACTACTATTGAACTTAAGTGAGTACTTGCTAGTAAGTTACTCCCTGGGTTTTAAAATAAATTTAGCTTTCTTTAATTCCTTCTCTTTAGCTGTAGCAAACCCTGGGTTTGCTAGTATTAAAGTGTTGTTAGTCTAAAGGCTAACAATTCCAAATTAGTCTAGCGTGCTAATAGAGAGTAGGCAGGAGTTGTATGTAGATTAAGCTATATATAGCTTCTTAAGGTAGTAATTGTAGTAGGTGCTGAACTAGTAGTTTCTAGCTTTAGGTACACTGTAGAGTAGTTTTATAACTTTGAGGTAGATACTACTCTACTAGAGAACTCCTTGTAGTGGGCGTATATAAAAATCCTGGTTTAGCTTTGTAGTTAACTGAGTATATGCCTGAGTAATGTCTCTTAGGTAGACATTTAACTCTAGGCATATTGCAGCTATAGCAAGTATAATTCACTGGCTTACTCGTTGAATTATAGGTGATTAAGTCAGGACTTGAGATTTATTTTTATTGTTGTATACTTGGATAACAAGTCTTGATTTCTTATATGTCTTATTTGTGCCCTTGTTTTTGATACTGTCCACGAACCTTGAATTAAATATTCTAGCGTCTTCTAGTAGGTTACATAGCAGGATATATTCAAAGACTTTACGTCTAATTAATCTGTTGACTTCTTGTTGCTAGGAGTGCTTAAATTAACTAAAAGCAGAGGCAGTGGAAGTAGCGTCTTTAGCGAAATAGACGTTGATATTCAAGGTACTTAGTTGCTTTCGTGGTCTTCCTGGGCTATGCTTTAGAGGCTGGCTATGAGGTTGTTCTTGTAGCTGCCTTTGATTTTAAGTCTTTGATAGCCTGTCTAGGCCACGCCTTGGCTGAATGACTTTAGGTAACGCAGGTGGCTGAAATTCCTTATAGTCTTCAGGTTTTTCATAGTCCTCAGGTTCCTGGGTAGCTGGTAGCGTCTAGAAGTCTGGGTCTGTAAGGTAGGGTTTTACTGCTGTAGAGCAGAATTTTGTAGGTCTGCTTAGGAGTTTAATAATACACTCCTCATTTTCCATTTCTACAAGCGTAAAGGAGCTAGTCCACTTCCTAGGTTTATACTACACAAGTACATCTGAATTAAGGGGCAGATCTTTGAGTAGGCTATTAGTGGGGCCATTGCGCTAATTAAGAGCATCGTTGATTTAGTGTTTTGCTTAGAGTTTACACAGCTTCTCTATAGCCTTCTTGAGTGTGCCTGAGTGCTAGCTAATAGAGAGTGAGAGAGCGTCAAGTTTACTTATGTGTAGATAAGCGCCAAATACAAGTAGAGTAGGCACAAGGCTGTCAGGTTCTACTGTATCGTTAATTGCCTTAAAAGCTATTTAGAGGGCTGTGTCTTTAGCAAGGTTAGAGAGCTCCTTAGTTATAATTAAGTATACTCTCCTAAGTAGACTATAGTAGTACTTAACTATCCCAATGGAGTTGTAGGCCTCTACAGGTACAACTTTAGTATAAATTCCCATGAAACCTATATATTGCTTGAATTCCTTGCTCACAAAGTTCTTGCTAGTATTATAAGTAATTAAATCTAGGGGTCCTAGGTAGGTGTTGACCTAGCACTCTTAGAGTTTTTCCTATGTGTGCTTAGCTGAGATCTAGCGTAGCCACTTGCCTGCTTAGAAGCAGGTACACTTATCTACTATATACAATAGAGGCTGGCTGTCAATATACATGATGTCAACATATATATTATAATTAAATTCAACATTATCATAGAGTGTAAACTAGAAGCAGCTAGGGGATTTTCTATACTTTTAGCAGTAGTAGTAGTACTTATTTAGGTGCTTGAGTACATCTGAATTAACGTCGTGGCCAGCACGCTCTAGTAGAAGCTGGAGGCGGTTAATAGATAGGTGTCTAAAGCGTCTGTAGAGTCGGCGAATTTCAGTCTCTGTAAGCTGGCTTAGGGACTCCTGTAGAAAGAAGTCTAATAACTCTCCCCAAAGTAGGAAGAAGTGCCTAAAGCAACGTATAACTAACACTTTGCCTTGTAGGGAAATAAGTGTGTTTTTCAGGTTATTGAAGTAGACGCCTAGTTTGTTTATGTCTACTAAGCAAAGCAGGAAGAGGGTGTCTGTCTGGAGTACGTAGAATTTAATTAGGCTAATAGGCGAATTAATATATATTAAGCCTAAGAAGGCTGCTACCTTAATTTCAAACTTGACAGTTACTTTGTCCTTTAAGGCTATAGTAATAGAAGTATTCTAAATTAAGTTATACGCTAGGTACTAGTCATAGCCTATAGTTGATTTCAGGGCTGCTCCTATATTAATCATAATACCAAAGAAGTAGCTAGAGTTATAGTATTTAACTCTAGTGGCTATTAGAGCCTTAGTTTCTTCTTTAGTAGTAGTAGGTTATAAGCTAGTAAGGGCATGAAAGCAGGCTGTCTCAGAGAGCTTAGTTATGATATTTGTAGCATTTGTTGTTGTAATTTCACTAAGTAAAGTTAGGAAATTTTCACTCTTGCTCTTACTCTCTTTAAGCTTAGGAGTCGAAAATTCTTGATCTTTGTTATTAAGTATAGTAGCTTAAAAGGCTTTGTTGTGATTATGTTCTTCTCCTTCACACTCTAGAATATATTGCCTAAAGGACTTTTCAAAGGTAGGCTTATTAAATTCACCTCTGAGGTTACTCTAATATCTTGCCCTAAAGTAATCCCTGGCTTAGTTGTACTTATACTTAGAGTAGTTTGTTAACTAGTAGCTCTACTTCTTGCAAACAAAGCATTACATTTGACTGTTGTTTCTATAGTAACTACGTCTCTGGCTAGTACATAGGTTGCTATATATAGATTAAAACCTACGATCTGTTATATAGGTTGCTGCTAGGTTAACAGTAGTAGTACTATAGACGTGCTTATAAGTAGTAATTAAGGTTTTAAGAGCACTAATAGTAGCTGACAGCAGAGAAGGTAACAGTAGAGCAGAGCATGTAATCTAGCATTCAGAGGCGTTCTCACAAGCGAGTACAAGCTTGTTTGAGAAGAAGAAGTTAGTTTAGAGATCCTAGGTAAGTCTATAACAGAGTACTTGAAGTCTAGCTACTAGGAGTTAAAAAGATTGAGTAGTTGTCTTGTCTAGGTTCTAGGATTTAACAAGGTTAAGACTTAGGTTGTTTTATTCTATGAGTGTAGCCTACTTATAGCTTGTGTCCTCAAAATGTTCCTGAATAGCATAGCAGAGGTCTTGAAAAGGCAGGTTAGCAGTAGCAAGAGTAGTATAATAAAAATCTAAAGCCAAGCCCTTAAGCATAATAGGCAGGGCTTTTGCGTAGGCTGCATTAGGTACGTTACACCTAATGTAAACATTAGAGAGAATAGTGATTTTGAGTCTAAAATTATTACTAGTACCTCTATATCTTATGTCGTCTATATAGGTTTTTGCTACGTTTGTTAATTCTCGTCTATACCCTGGCTTTGCTTGTAATTAGGTATAAGGTAGCTGCTACAGTTGTGCAGGAGGTATAAGGGGTACTAGAGGCGTAGGTAGTACAGAAGGTACAGGGGGTACAGTGCTACTATTGGTTGCCTGAGCAGCTGGAGCTTGTTGGGACAGAGAGGGATTTATGTCTGTCTAGGGTTGCTGGAACTAGTATAAGGTAGGAAAATTTATACGTTGATTTAGCTGAGGGACAGGGTTTAAAGGGTTTGTGTTTTGTTAAGTGTTTTGAGGCGTCTAAGAGAAGCTTTGAGAGGTGCTTTGAGTAATAGCCTAGGAAGTGCTTTGAGAATTGCCTTAAGGAGTGCCTTGAGGTTAAGCTTCTTGAGGTTAAGCTTCTTAAGGTTAAGTAGGTTAAAAAGAATCCCTGTATTAAAAGAAGGGGTTGTACATTGTCTTGTGTTGTCAATTAAACCTTATTAAATTTATGTCTCTATTCTTTATAATAGCTAGTATTTCTGTATCTGTTCATTTAACTAGGTTAACCTCCTTGAGTGTGTTAACAAGTGCTATAGCTATATATACTTTCTTGCTGTCTATCTTAATCTATATACCTTGACAACAAAGTATCTTGTGTAGCTTAGTGACTTGGGATCTGTTAGCTGTTATAAAGTAATCTTTATCCTAGCCTTTAAAGTCTTCTTGAAAAGTAGCTTAAAGTACTTTATCGTCGTCTTCTATCTAGTTGTATTTGTTAATATACTTAGCAACAAACTTTGTAAGGTCATCCTTACTAAGCTCTCTTGGTAGCTCTATTAGTTCAGCTATGTTGTGACTAAGCAAGGTCAGGTAGAGGTTTAAGAGTAGAGTGTAGAGGTGTAGAAAGCCTTGGATTCCAGCTCTTCTAAGGTTCAAGGGTATTCGCAAAGTTAAAGTAAGGAGTAAATTCACTGAATATTGTAAGGGTGTAGTAAGGGTGAGAATAAGAGTATAAGGGTACTGACAGTGATCAGGTTACAAGTGTTTAGTCTTTACAATTCTAGTACTTCTAGAACTTGATCTAAGAAGGTGCTCTATATATACTTGTTGTAGTAGTAAAGTATAAATCTATAGTCTGAGAGAGAGACTTTACTCTTTAAGTTATAATACTACTACACTACATTAACATATACTATAATCCAAGAAGGGGCAGAGGTAGTTAACAAGTATATCTAATCTATACACACTCACTAATTAGTGTTAGTATGACTTAGTAGTTATAAAGTGTAATATAATAAGTAGTTATATTCCTATATCTTTATTATATAAAGAGTAAAGGTAAAGAGGGGTCAGATTCTGTGAGCTTAAGTATATAAGTAGCAAGCCACTTACATAAGCCTAAGCACGTAGATCAACTAAGCTGTCGTAGAAGGTGCTATTTACCAAGAATATATAACGACATAGGCTAAGTAGAGTATTATTTTATATCTAGTATTTTTAATTTATTAGAAAAGTTAAATATATTCTTTAATCTTCTTCTAAGAATCTATAGTTATAATAAGAAAAGAAGAAGGTTGTTAGCCTCTTTGTAATATTTCTTAGGTTATACTTAAGCATAGAGACACACTAGGCTAAGAAGAGAATAGTATTATAAATCAGGTATTAGTATATAATAAGTAAAGTCTAGGCAGCGTTCTAATAGAACAAACACTTAAATAAAAGCCTTAGTAGTACAAGGGAATTAATTAGACTAGCTACTTAATCTATAGATCTTATTATATATAGTTATATAATATATCCTAGGATCTTAAGGATCTTAAGATCTAGACAAGAGATCTAGAGAATCCTTAGATCTACGAGAATAAAGGTTCTATATATAATTAGCACTTCTGTTATTAGATAAAAGCTTTATACTTAACTCCTTTACTTAGTTTATAATATATTGTTTTATCTTCTTAAGTTTAAGTAACAAGTTTACCTTTAAGTAAACACCTAGTATATCTAAACCTCTTTCTATATTCTAACCTTCGAGACTTAGTTACCTTTGTTACTTTTAGTACAATAGTAGGTTTCGTTATAGTTGTCCTTTAATCCTCTATAGAATTGTTTCTAGAGGGCTTTGTTATTCTAGTTTAGTTGCGCTATATACTACTAGAAGTATAAAGTATACTTAGCTGTAGAGTTCTTCTGTTAGAGATTATATAATACTTATATAGATTTCTTTTTTAAATCAACGTCTATAAATACTTAATTAAGCTCTTCTTTAAATCTCTTTACGTTCTAGAATAGTTTCTTTGTAACTTTAGATATAATTATTAATATCTTTCTCTTAGGTGTTTTGTTCTTCTAGAAGTCTTTAAGGTATAGTTTCATCTAGTTATAGGCTATCTCTTTGAGACAGGTAGCAAGCTATATAACTTAGTTAGTTTTACTTGTGAATTATACTATATGAAAGTTTAAGTAAAGAGAAGCTTTTATAAGAAACTCTATGAGTTTCTCTAGTAAACTATTAAATAGTTTTAGAATTAGTAGTTTTACTTCCTCTTAGAGAGTAGTAACAGTTAGTACTATTACAACAGCTAGAGTAACAGCTGCTTTTAGCACTACTGTCGTTATATATTCTTAGTGAATAGCACCTTCTACGACAGCTTAGTTGATCTACGTGCTTGGGCTTATGTGAGTGGCTTGCTACTTATATACTTAAGCTCACAGGATCCAACCCCTCTTTACCTTTACTCTTCATGTAATAAAGATATAGGAATACAACTACTTATTGTATTACACTTTATAACTACTAAGTTATACTAACACTAATCAGTGAGTGTGCATAGATTAGATACACTTATTAACTACCTCTGCCTCTTCTTAGATCGTAGTACGTGTTAATGTAGTGTAGTAGTATTATAACTTAAAGAGTAAAGTCTCTCTCTCAGACTGTAGATTTATACTTTACTACTGCAACAAGCATATATAGAGCGCCTTCTTAGATCAAGTTCTAGAAGTGCTAGAATTGTAAAGACTAAACACTTGTGACCTGATCACTATTAGTACCCTTATACCCTTATTCTCACCCTTACTACGCCCTTACAATATTCAGTGAATTTACCTCTTACTTTAACTTTACAAATACCCTTGAATCTCAGAAGAGCTGGAATCTAAGGCTTTCCACACCCCTACACTCTACTCTCAAACCTCTACCTAACCTTGCTTAGTCACAACATAGCTGAACCAATAGAGCCACCAAGAGAGCTTAGTAAGGATAACCTTATAAAGTTTGTTGCTGAGCATATCAACAAATACAACCAGATAGAAGACAACAATGAAGTACTTTGAGCTACTTTTCAAGAAGACTTTAAAGGCTAGGATGAAGATCACTTTACAACAGCTAACAGATCCCAAGTCACTAAGCTACACAAGACACTTCGTTGTCAAGGTATATAGATTAAGATAGACAGCAAGAAAGCACATATAGCCACAGCACTTGTCAACACACTCAAGGAGGTTAACCCAGTTGAATAGACAGACACAGAAATACTAGCTATTATAAAGAATGAAGATACAAATTCAACAAGGTTTAATCAACAACACGAGACAATATACGACCCCTCCTTTCAATACAGGGATTCTTTTCAACCTGCTCAACCTCAAGAAGCTTAACCTCAAGAAGCTCAACCTTAAGGCACTCCTCAAGGCAATTCTCAAAGCACTCCCTAGGCCATTGCTCAAAGCACCTCTCAAAGCTTCCCTCAGACGCCTCAAAACACTCAACAAAACACAAACCCTTTAAACCCTGCCCCTTAGCTAAATCAACGTACAAACTTCCCTACCTTATACCAGTTCCAGCAATCCCAGACAGGGATAAATCCCTCTCTGTCCCAACAAGCCCTAGCTGCCCAGGCAACCAGTGGCAGCACTGTACCCCCTGCACCCTCTGCACAACCTACGCCCCCAGTACCCCTTGTACCTCCTGCACAACCGTGGCAGCCACCTCATACCCAATTACAAGCAAAGCCAGGGTATAGACGAGAATTAACAAACGTGGCAAAAACCTATACAGACGACATGAGATATAGAGGTACTAGCGATAATTTTAGACTCAAAATCACTATTCTCTCTGATGTTTGCATTAGGTGTGACGTACCTGATGCAGCCTACGCAAAAGCCCTGCCTATTATGCTCAAGGGCTTGGCTTTGGATTTTTATTACGCTACTCTTGCTACTGCCAACCTGCCTTTTCAAGACCTCTGCCGTGCTATTCAGGAACATTTTGAGGACGCAAGCTATAAGCAGGCCACACTCATGGAATGGAACAACCTAAGTCTCAACCTTGTTAAATCCCAGAACCTAGACAAGACAACTACTCAATCTTTTCAACTCCTGGTAGCTAGACTTCAAGTACTCCGTCATAGACTTACCCAGGATCTCTAAACCAACTCCTTCTTCTCAAACAAGCTTGTACTCGCTTGTGAGGACGCCCCTGAATGCTAGATTACATGCTCTGCCCCACCGTCACCTTCTCTGCTGTCAGCTACTATTAGTGCTCTCAAAACCTTAATTACTACTTATGAGCACGCCCACAGTACTACTACTGTCAACCTAGCAGCAACCTATATGACAGATCGTAGGTTTTAATCTACATGTAGTAACCCACGTACTAGCCAGAGACGTAGTTACCGTGGAAACAATAGTTGAATGCAATGCTTTGTTTGTAAGAAGCAGGGCTACTGGTTAACAAACTACTCTGAGCGTGAGCGCAACCAAGCCAGGGATTGCTTTAGGGCAAGATATCAGAGTAACCTCAGAGGTGAATTCAATGAGCCTACCTTTGAAAAGTCCTTTAGGCAATATGTCCTAGAGTGTAAAGGAGAAGAACATGATTACAACAAAGCCTTTCAAGCCACTGTACTTGATGACAAAGATCAAGAATTTTCGACTCCTGAGCTTGAAGAGAGTGAGAGCAAGAGTGAAAATTTCCTAACTTCACTTAGCGAAATTACAACAACAAATGCTACAAATATCACAACCAAGCTCTCTGAGATAGCCTGCTTTCATGCCCTTACTGGCTTACAACCTACTACTACTGAAGAAGAAACCGAGGCTCTAATAGCCACTGGAGTTAAACACTATAACTCTAGCTACTTCTTTGGTATCATGATTAATACAGGAGCAGCCCTGAAATCAACTGTAGGCTATAACCAGTACCTAGTGTATAACTTAATTTAGAACACTCCTATTACTACAGCCTCAAAGGGCAAAGTAACTGTCAAGTTTGGAATTGGGGTAGCGGCCTCCTTAGGCTTAATATATGTTAATTCACCTATTGGCCTAATTAAATTCCACGTACTCCAGACAGACACCCCCTTCCTGCTTTGCTTGGCAGACATAGACAAACTAGGCGTCCACTTCAATAACCTGAAAAACACACTTATTTCCCTACAAGGCAAAGTGTCAGTTGTACGTTGCTTTGGGCACCCCTTCCTGCTTTGGGGAGAGTCATTAGGCTCCTTTCTACAGGAGTCCCCAAGCCAGCTTACAGAGACTGAAATTCGCTGACTCCACAGGCGCTTTAGACACCCATCTATTAACCGCCTCCAGCTCCTACTAGAGCGTGCTGGCCACAACGTTAATTCAGATGTACTCAAGCACCTAAATGAGTACTGCCACTACTGCCAAAAGCATGGAAAATCCCCTAGCTGCTTCTGGTTTACACTCTATAATGATGTTGAATTTAATTATAATATATATGTTAACATCATGTATATTGACGGCCAGCCTCTATTGCATGTAGTAGATGAGTGTACCCGCTTCCAAGCAGGCAAGTGGCTACGCCAGATCTCAGCTAAGCACACATAGGAAAAACTCCAAGAGTGCTAGGTCAACACCTACCTAGGACCCCTAGATTTAATTACTCATAATGCTAGCAAGAACTTCGTGAGCAAGGAATTCAAGCAATATACAGGTTCCATGGGAATTCATACCAAAGTTGTACCTGTAGAGGCCCACAACTCCATTGGGATAGTTGAGCGCTACCATGGTCCACTTAGGAGAGCATACTCAATTATAACTGAGGAGCTCCCTGACCTTGCTAAAGACACAGCCCTCCAAATGGCTTTTAAGGCAATCAACGATATAGTAGGACCTGACAGCCTTGTGCCCACCCTACTTGTATTTGGCGCTTATCCACGCATAAGTGAACTTGACGCTCCCTCACCCTCTATTAGCTAGCGCTCAGGCACACTCAAGAAGGCCATGGAGGAGCTGCATAAACTCTAAGCAAAACGCTAAATCAACGATGCCCTTAATCAGCGCAATGGCCCCACCAATAGCCTACTTAAAGACCTGCCTCTTAATTCAGATGTACTTGTGTAGCGCGAACCTGGGAAGTGGACTAGCCCCTTTACGCTTGTAGGAATGGAAAATAAGGAGTGTATTATTAAACTCCCAAGCGGACCCACAAAATTCCGCTCCACAGCAGTAAAACCCTACCTTACAGACCCAGACTTCTAGACGCCACCAGCTACCCAGGAACCTGAGGACCATGAAAAACCTGAAGACTATGAGGAATTTCAGCTACCTGCGTCACCTAAAGTCATTCAGCCAAGGCGTGGCCCAGACAGGCCATCAAAGACTCAAAATCAAAGGCAGCCACAAGAACAACCCCATAGCCAGCCTCCAAAGCGTGGCCCAGGGAGACCACGAAAGCAACTAAGTACCTTGAATATCAACGTCTATTTCGCTAAAGACGCTACTTCCACTGCCTCTGCTTTTAGTCAATTAAAGCACTCCTAGCAACAAGAAGTCAACGGATTAATTGGACGTGAAGTCTTTGAATATATCCTGCCATGTGACCTACCAAAAGACGCCAGAATATTTAATTTAAGGTTCGTGGACAGCATCAAAAACAAGGGCACAAATAAGGCATATGAGAAATCAAGACTTGTTATCTAAGCATACAACGATAAAAATAAATCTCAAGTCCTGACTCAATCACCTACAATTCAACGAGTAAGCCAGCGAATTATACTTGCTATAGCTGCAATATGCCTAGAGTTAAATGTCTACCTAAGAGACATTACTTAGGCATATACCCAGTCAACCACAAAGCTGAACCAGGATTTTTATGTACGCCCACCACAAGGAGTCCCCCAGTAGAGTAGTATCTACCTCAAAGTCATAAAACCACTCTACAGCGTACCTAAAGCTGGAAACCACTAGTTCAGCACCTACCACAATCACCACCTCGAGAAGCTATGTATGGCTCAATCTACATACAACCCCTGCCTACTCTCTATTAGCATGCTAGACCAATTTGGAATTGTTAGCCTTCAGACCAACGACACTTTAATACTAGCAAACCCAGGGTTTGCTACAGCTAAAGAGAAGGAATTAAAGAAAGCTGAATTTATTTCGAAACCCAGGGAGCAACTTACTAGCGAGCACCTACTTAAGTTCAATGGCAGCAAAGTCACCCTCCAACCAAACAGCTCAATACTCTTGACCCAGGAAGGCTATACCAAGAACTTAAAGCCAGTGAGCACTTCACTAATAGACCTAGTAAGCTCCCGGGGCAACGTTCGCCAGAGTGCCTCAATCAGGGACCAGTACATAGCCCAACGAGCACGTGGGGCCTACCTGGCAACAGTCTCACAACCAGAAGCTGCTTTTGACCTCTCCTTCGCTGCCCAGAAGCTTAACCCTCAAAGCCAGGACATCACACTCCTCAATAAGCGAATCCAATGGCAAATTGACAACCCCACCAGAGGCCTCCAATTTATTAAGCTGGACAAGAATACCCTCAGACTAGTCATATTCACTGACTCCTCCTTTGCTAATAACAAGGACTTCACTTCCCAAATTGGCTATGTTCTTGTACTAGCAGATAAGCTAGAGAACGCTAACATTTTGCACTGGTCCTCTGTTAAGTACAAGAGGGTTACACGAAGTGTTTTGGCCTCTGAATTATACGCAATAAGTGCTGGATTTAACATAGCTACATCTGTCAAGGCAACCCTGGAAGCCATCCTTGGTCTCAAAATACCCCTCATAGTTTGCACTGACTTAAAGTTACTTTATGAGTGCCTAGTCAAACTTGAGACTACCAAGGAGAAGTGTCTTATAATAGATGTAATGAGCCTACAACAAGCGTATAAGCAGCGTGAGATCAGCGAAATCAAGTGGATTGATAGCAATACTAACCCAGCAGACGCTATAACAAAATCCAAGGCTTGCCCTGCTCTGTGTAATCTAATTAATACAAACAAACTTGATATCAAGGTCACTAAATAGGTTGAACGTGGAATTGAATAGGAAACGAGGGAGATGACTAGTTAGATGGAATAGGCGCTTCCTTTCTTTACCCCTTACTGTCTTTACTACTTTCTAGCTACTTTTAAAGTAGGCCTAGTATTGTTACATATTCTTAGTGAATAGCACCTTCTACAACAGCTCAGTTGATCCACGTGCTTAGGCTCATGTGAGTGGCTTGCCACTCACATACTTAAGCTCACAGGATCCGACCCCTCTTTACCTTTACTCTTCATGCAATAAAGATATAGGAATACAACCACTTATTGCATCACACTTTATAACTACTAAGTCATACCAACAACTACCTTTAGAGTAGAAGATATAGCTAACATTATAGTAGTTTACTTCTAAGCAGATACTTAAAGTATAATGAATTACAAACTCACAGGTCTAACAAGTGTAACTAGGTCTTCGTTAGTTTAGTTATAGTAGAAAGTAAGAGTTACTAGAGTATTTACTTAAAGGTAAACTTGTTACTTAAACTCGAGGTATTAAAACAAGATATATTAAATACTAAAGTTAATTTAAGTTAAGTATAAAGCTTCTATCTAATAACAGAAGTACTAGTTATATATAGAACCTTTATTTCCTGTAAGAAGTTTTATTTCCCTATAGAGCTCTAACTAAGAGAACTCTAATTCCATGGAGTTCTACTTAAGAGAACTCTAACTCTACTTAGAGTCCCCTATAGAGGCTCCAGGATAGGCGAGAGACTCTATCACGTGACTACTTAATGAAATCCTTAGGATTAGCTAACTAATCTCTTTCTACTATCTAGGTTCTAGGTGTTTCTCATCCTAGAGTAGTATACTTATTCTGTTAGGTTGTTGTCTAGACTTTACTTGTTATATACTAGTATATAATTTATAACACTAGGCTATAAAGAGAATAAGGAATACAAAAAGATTATAATCTTAAAGACTCTAGAAAACAGAGATTTAATACCTGCTGTATATAAAATAGTAGTAACAGAAACTAAAGGTCTATAGACAAAGAAAGTCTAGAGAGCCTAAGAAATAGAGTAGCTAGCTCTAGCTGAATAGAAACCTATACTAAAGGACTTCTCTAATAGTAGAGGAGACTTTATTAACATTTATAGAGTAATAAATAATTAGAATAACAAAGAACAATATATAAATAGAAAACTATATATCTCTAAATTCTATATAAAGGAATTTGTTAAAGAATACTATACTGCTCTAGTATATAGTTACTAGAGAGTTCGCTGAACTCTCTAGTGAATCAGGTAGTACTACTATATTAATTACTTATTAGTAGTAGTCAAGGAAGTAATATTAGAGTATAATACCTATACTAGAAACAAGGCTTTCTACTATATACCTTATAGACAGATAGACACTACTCTAATACTATAAATACCTTAGAGATCTATATTATAGGATTTTATAGTTAAGCTACTAAAATCTAAGAACTTAATAACAGGAGTTATATATAACATAATTCTAGTTATTATTAAACAACTTATAAAGTATATAATACTTGTACTATACATAGAAGCAAGTATAACAGAACATCTAGTCTATGTATTCCTATAAGAAGTAGTTACTCTATATAGTCTACTAGAAGAAATAATCTCTAATAGAGATAAACTCTTTACCTTAAAATTCTAGATAGCTCTAACAGAACAGCTAGATATAAAAAGAAAGCTATTAACAGCTTTCTACCTCTAGACAAATAAAGGAACTAAACAAATAAATTAAGTTATTAAGGTATACTTGAGATATTATATAAACTACAAACAAGATAATTAGATTAAACTCTTGCCTTTAGTATAGTTTATCTATAATAGTTTAATAACAGAAACTATACTTGTTATACTATTCTATACTAACTATAGATATAAATTAGTTGTCTATTAAGACTCTCTACTAAGAACTATTAATAATAACAAGATAGGATTACAAGACTACAAACTTAGAGAATTATATAAGAAGCTTGTAGAGTAACTTTAGTTTATAGTAAAACAAAATATATACTACTACAACAAGTAACATAGTTAGAAGCTAACGTTAAAAGAGAGAGATAAAGTCTATTTAGTTAGAAAAAACATTAACACTAAAAGACTAAGTAGTAAACTAGACTACAAGAAGCTTAGACTATTTAAAATTAAATATATTAAAGAACCTTTGAATTATAAACTTATACTACTAAAAACTATAAATATCTATCTAGTATTCTATATATCCTTACTTAAACTAGTACTACTAGTAGTACTACTAGCTCTATTTACAGAAATTCAACTAGTTAATCTAAACGCTAAATACAAGGTCGAAAAGATTCTTAACTATAAGCTTGTTAGAGAACAAGCTAAGTATTTAATTAAATAGTTAGATTACCTACATTTAGAAAATACTTAGAAACCTAAGTTAGGCCTGAATTGTTCTTACTTAGTATCTAGCTTCTACTAACAAAACCTAGGCCTTCCTAGAAAGTTAAGTTACTAAAGTCAGGAAGAGTCTCGTTAACTAAAGGAAACTTAGAGAAAGTGTTAGTGTAAGGTAGATGATAGACAATAAGTTAATTTAAATCTTTTTAATTTAGTACAGAACTAATCTCTGCTCCTCCTTAGAGGTGCAGGAGAAGTCTCGCTTTATAGAAGCTTCTAAGCTCTAATATTACATTAACTCTGTTAACTTCGTAAACTTTATCTACTAGAACTGCTCAATTCCTGATTGATTTATAATAGTAGATAAAGACTTCCTTAGATTAGATGAAAAGTTATATAACCTCGTGACCTTGTGACCTCTATATATTACAGTTAGTTATAGAAGAAGTAGGCAGACAGGTGTTTCTAGACGCTCTCTCTGCTACTTCTCTTAACTCCGCCTCTTCTAGTTTATTTATACTCTTTAAACTATAACAGAGTATTTCTGCTTCTCTTTTCTTTAGGAACTTGTGCTAGTATATAAGACAATTAAGACAGCTGGCGGCCGCGGCTATAGCTTAGACTAGCTGCGCTGCCTTGTCTCGAGTATACTACTCCTTAGTATCTAGTTTTTCTTCTACTCTCTTAAGAGTATTCTAATTACCTATTAAAGGTATTTCTATATTATATTTTACACTAAGGCAAGTGTACTTAGAGCAACAGAAAGAGTTAGCTACAGAAGATATAATATATATCTTTCTAGACTTTTTATAGATTAAACAAGACATTGTTTTATAACTAGTATTTTTAATTTATTAAGAAAGTTAGATATATTCTCTTATTTTCTTCTAAGAATCTATAGTTATATTAAAAGAAGAAGAAGGTTATTAACCTCTTTATAATATTTCTTAGGTTATACTTAAGTATAGAGATATACTAGGCTAAGAAGAAGATAGTATTATAAATCAGGTATTAGTATATAATAAGTAAAGTCTAGGCAGCGTTCTAATAGAACGAATACTTAACAGGCCTTAGTAGTACATAGAGATTAATTAGAATAGCTACTTAATCTATAGATCTCATTATATATAGTTATGTAATAGATCCTAGGATCTTGAGAATTCTAAGATCTAGACAGAGAATCTAGAGAATTGTCACGAATCACGTGTCAGCACGTAATAAGTAAGTTCAGACAGCGTTCTGACAGGACAAGATACTATTGAGTAGATATAGGTTAGAAGGATTAGCTAGAGTAGCTAGCCGATCCAAGGATTTCATTTAGCATAGGATTACGTAATAGATTAGGTCGCCTAGAGCGACGAGCTACCTAAGCGACTAGGTCAACTAGAGCGACTAGCGCTCTAGTCTACCCACGAGAGATGAAGGTTCTATATATAACTAGCACGTCTGCTATTAGGTAGAAGCTTTGTACTTAACTTAGTTTATTATCTTAGTTATTAAGTTATTACTTTCGACTCTTTTAATATAAGTAACGAGTTTACTTCTAAGTAAACACTTCACGCATTCTTACCTCTTACTGTATACTAACCTTCGAGACTAGTTACGTTTGTTTAGACCTGTTAGGTAGTTTTGTTATACTTTAAGCACCTGCTTAGAAGTAAGACCACGATTATGTCGTCCTCCTCTGGCCGCGAAAGAGACTATACTCCAGCGCCTACACCACCCTCGACACTAGCAATAGAGAGACTAAATGTTACTCTCAGGGAGGACATCAAGGTCTCTATGCCTAACAAATATAATAGGAACTCAGCGACGCTTAGAGAATTTCTCATGAAATCTTCTATGTACCTAGGGTTCCACGAGAACAAGTTTCTAAACAAATCTAACCAAGTCTGTTAGATAGTGACTTGACTTATAGGAGACACCTATAAGTAAATTAAGCTATACATTAAGGAATATTAGGAGAGACAACGTGTAGACAGTTTGTTAACTATAAAGATAAGTCTTGTAACTCAAGGATTATTTATTAATGTAAAAGGATTCAAAGTAGAACTACAGAGAGTGTTTAGAGATATTAATATTAAGAAGAAAGCAGTTAATAGGCTCCAACGCCTTACCTAGACAGGGTCTGCTATAAAATATACATTAGAATTTTAACAATACTTAGCGAGAGTAGGGTAGAACAACAGTACTCTCATTAATTAATACTACTAAGGTCTTAAGGACACGGTAAAAGATAAGTTGTCACACTCTGACCTATTAACTGACTTAAAGAAGCTAGTAGACAGCTTAATTTAGATTGACAACTACATGTACAAGCGACGCCTAGAACAAAAAGGGAATTATAGCTACTTTAAGAAACGCTATTTCAAGAAAAATCACAACTGAGGAGATCTAATAGAACTTAATGTAACACACAAGTCTGGAACCAAAGAGAAAACAAGCAAGCAAGGCAAACTTTTCTAGAAAGAACAGAACTGCTGACACAAGTAGAATTTATACTACTTATATAGCTAGTCAGGCTATAGAGCAAACGAATATAGCTCGAAGAAGTAAGCTAACAAGGGAAAACAAGTCAATGCCACCTTCTAAAGGGAAATAGCATTGCTGGAAACACAAGAGCTCTCTGATAAGGAATTAGAAGCACATAGATATAAAACTTAGGTTAAAGAAGAGGATAATTCTATCCTTGAACAATACTATAACACTTGCTTAGAGAACGAGCATAAGTTACTATTACAGGCTACTTACAAATTACTAGCTAGCACTTTAGAGAAAGAGTCCTCTAAGTTATCGGAATCGTCTAGCGAGAATGATTAGAGTAGAGAACCCTAGGTTAGGGATATATAGGTCTTTATTAGGACCTATGAGAGAGGGAATTGTTAGGTAGACATAAAGAGCAAAAGACTAGACTTTTGGTCTCTATATACTACTATAGGACATGATTCTATTCCTCTCTAGTAGTACATTATTAATAATAATTAGGCGGGTTATATCTGCTTTAGACATAAAGGTTCTAGACATATCTCTAGGGAAGAGAAAGAATATAATTTCACTATAGACTATAACAAAACACTACTACCTAAGGAATTCTACTACCTAGTAGAAGGGGAACTTTAAGCTGCTTAGACCCTAGGTCCCTCTACAGCAGAATAAGTACATTACTAACCACAACTAACATCTGACTAGACATCAAACAAACAGTTCACAGGAACACTACTAGACTATTAGACAGGAGTAGAATATCAACAGATATATAAAGTAGTATATATAGACCAAGAAAAGGTTATATTCTTTCTATAGGCTTAGAATGTTATAGCCTAGCTTAACAATGCCGAGAACAGAATGTTTAATATTTACTATATTAGACTAGAATTGCATACTACTTTAGGAGAAAGTTAATTTTATGTAATTACAACTATCAGGGGAAAGAAATTACAGGTTATAATTAATTCTAGAGTAACAGGCAATTTCATATCCCTGAAAGCCTACAAAAGGCTTAACATCTTAGTCAAGAAAACTTTACTCTATGTTTTAAGTATTGTTGACAGAACTAATGTTACTTACTAAAACAGAGTTATTGACTAGTAAACTATCCCTACAAAGACTACTATTAACAGACACTGTTTAGATACATAATTTAATGTTATTAAGATAAAGAACAAGAAAGCAATACTTAGTATACCCTGGATTCAAGAACATAATCTAGACATTAACTAGAAGAAACGTAACATTACTTTTAGTTAATGTAACTGTATGTAGTTGTAACTACAAGGCTGGAAGGAGGTTAGCGCCACCTCTTCTAAAGTGCTAGAACACCTAGCCTAGGGTCCTCCACAGGTTAGCTAGACTACTAATAACATAATACCTATGTAGTATAAGGAATTTATAGAGTTGTTTAACAACCTAGAGGACATGCATGCCCTCTTTAAACATTAACTATAGGATTATAAGATTAAATTAAAGGAGAGTTATAACCTCAAGAAGCAGAAGCTTTAACCTTACAATTAGAGGAATTTGTAGCTTCTCGAGAAGTATGTACAAGAAGGGATTTAGAAAGAACACATCTGAAAATCAGACTCGCTGGCAGCTTCTAATATACTTATTACATTTAAGAAGAACAATCTAAATGAAAGAGTTTATGTTAACTACAGAGACGTCAACACGGCAACAGTTAAGGACACTTACCTATTGCTAGAAGGCTAGTATTTGCAGAACAAGTTAGGAAAGGCTAGGATATTCACTAAACTCAACTAGTAAAATGCCTTTAGCTTAATATAGATTAAGCAAGGGGACGAATAGAAGACAGCCTTTGTCTTACTATTAGGCCTCTACAAGTACACAGTAATGCTGTTTAGTCTAACCAACGCACCTACTACTTGTCAGAGACAAAATAACAAAATACTCGAGGATCTTCTAGGAATAACTATTATCTATTACCTAGATAATATCCTTGTATTTTTAGAAAGATTAGAGGATTATAAGAGATATGTTAAGGAAGTTCTACAATGACTTGTAACAGTAGACTCTTGCCTTAAACTTTTGAAATGTAAGTTTAGAGTAACTTATACTATCTTTCTAGGGTATACTATTACTCCTAGACAAATAGAAGTAGACCCTGAGAAAGTTAGAGCAATTCTAGAATAGAAGTCACCAGAGAACGTCAAGGACGTTTAATCCTTCTAGGGATTTACTAACTTCTGTCAACAATTTATTAGAGACTATACTAGGATTTCAAAACCAATGACAAACCTTACAAAGAAGAATGTTCCTTTTGTGTAAGACAAGGTTGTTAAAGCAGTATTTCAAGTAATAAAAAAGAGGTTCGCTGAGAAACTAATCCTCAGGAACTATAATGCTAACAAACCAAGTACTATAGAGACAGATGCCTCTAATATAGCAGTTACTACTATATATCTTTAACTAAATAACAAGGGGAAACTTATGCCTGTAGCATACTTCTCTAAAACACTAGATTCAGCTTAGCAAAACTATAGTATCTATGAGAAAGAGCTTCTCGCTATAGTCTTGGCTTTAGAACATTAGAGGATCTACCTACAGAGTGTAAAGTACTAGGTATTAATTCTCACTGATTATAAAAACCTCAAAACATTTACAACAACAAAAGAACTCAGTAACAGACATCTTACAAGGTAGTCACAAACCCTTGCTGGATTTAATATATTAATTCATTATGTCAAAGGAACTAATAATCTACGAGCAGACGCTTTAAGCTATTAACCTGGTTATAAAGGAAATAAAGAGTATAAAAAGATTGTAATCTTGAAGACTCTAGAAAATGAAGACCTAGCACTAGCTATACATGAAATAGTAGTAATAGAAACTGACAACCCTTGGATAAAGAAAATCTGGGAAGCCTAGGAATTAGAGTAGCTAGCTCTAGCTAAGTGTGAGGTGGATGGTAGGCAATAAGTCAATTTGAATCTTTTCAATTCAGTACAGAACTAATCTCTGCCCCTCCTTAGAGGTGCAGGAGAAGTCTCGCTTTATAGAAGCTCCTAAGCCCTAATATTACGTCAACTCTGTTAACTCCATAAACTCCATCCACTAGAACTGCTCAATTCCTGATTAATTTATAATAGCAGATGAAGACTTCCTTAGATCAGATGAAAAGTCACATGACCTCATAACCTTGTGACCTCCACATATCACAACTATCCCCCCTTCCAAGGATCTTGTCCTCAAGATTAATTTTGCCTGTTTTTTGTAAAAACGTCGCAAAGGTACAATTCAGCGGGTATTGCAGAAGAGTATATGAGTAGACAACATCATTACTGTTTGCTGTAGCAAACAAAATTGCTCTACAGCTATTGGTAGGCGATTTGTTGATTTCGCGAAAGCGTAGACAACAATGGCAACCAAGAGAGTTGATTGGTCCTTTTCTCTTGTGGCAGTTATATTAAGGCACTGTTTGGTGTCCTTGTATATACAATACTAGGGTGTTCTGAACAGTTTTGTTACAAGGAAATAAATTATATGAAACCCTCATACAAATACTTCCGAGGCATCAAAGAGGAGCTGGAGGTTGATGAGAAACTACAGCGTGCTACATGTAAAATGCAGGAAGATCGCAGTATCTTTCAGGATACATATAGAGACCTGTCCTTCCCTTTTGCAAGACCTTCTCTTTTCCATACCCCAAAATTCCTCATCATGTCTTATTCTGTTCACAACACTTCTAAGTGTAAAGCTGATCTCGCTGAGTCCTTTCCTGTTGTTGGTCAGTGTTTGAAATGCTTTAAGCACCTCCTTATTGATCCCTTTGTCTTGTGTACAGTTGCTCCAGGGAAAAAGAATTATGACTGATGCATTAAAGGCTCTGAATCGTGTGAGCTGGTAAGCTTCTTTACTTTTAGAATTTCATGAGTAATCATCTAATATTCTAGATTCCACGATTACTTTTAGAGGCATGCTAGGCCTGGGAAGACACTGTCAATATCTTCAAGAAATATCTTGAAGATCATCTAAATCAATACTATGTTCAAGATAAGGATAATATATCTCCTTGTGGTGATTGGAATTTCAATGAGTAGAAGGATACTTAGAGGCTCTGGAACTCTTCCAACTACATCAAAGAGTCAGATGCAGAGGAAGCCTGGGATAGGGTTCCAAAGGTGTGTTGCTTTTGTATGATCAGAGGGTCCTTGCTAATAACAAGAAAGGAGTACAAAGACGTCTACACTGAAGGTGTTAGACTCATTGCCAATATCTCTACAGAGATAAGTAGGCAGTCGACCGGTGGTGCTTTAGCTGTAGACAATGCAATGCTTATTATAGTTCGTGAATTGACTACAGAAGTTCGAGCCTGTCGAGAGGTCTTCATAGCAGTAGTAAGTTCTCAGAAGTTCTGGAATTCCACGCTAACTAGTTATAGCACAATGTCGTTCCCAATGAGGATGAGCAGATCTCGTCGGAAGTGTTGTAGTTCTTCACAAGAGCTTGACAGTCTTGGAAGTTAGCATTTTTGCTTTTTGAAGATGTGGAGTTGTGAGTCAGAGAGGGAGTGTGTAACTGTAGTAAAGCTATATGAATGAACTGTTTTTTTGTGCCTTGTTTTCCTTATAAACTTTAGTATTTTAATTCTCAGTAAACCTAGTAAACTACATAGGAGAAAAATCCAAGGAAGAGCGTCTCAACTAAAGTCACGGACCTTGTGTGGTCTACTAGGTCTTCTCTTCTCCTTTAAAGGGCGCCCTCTTCGTCGTGAGGTGTTTAAGCTTTTCAATACCTTGGCAGGTGGTTGAGAGGAGGATTGAAGTGAAAGACTATGGTTCTTGTTGTATGATTGAAGAAGTTCCTTAGCATTTGCAAGGTTAGGATAATCAGGTAACCAGGTATTGTGATCATCTGGCCAGGATTTCCATTTGATCAAATACTTGAGTTTCTTGCCTCGGCCTTCTTGTCTGTGATCGACAATAGCCTCAACTTCCTATTCTTGTTCCTCATCGTCCTCTGCTAATTCCGGGAGTTCTCCGGGGGCATAGAGGTGAGGTTCCTGACCCTTCTTGGTCAAGTATTCTTCAAGGAGGGAAACATGAAACGTTGGGTGCAACCGTTTATACATGCTAGGTAAGTCTAGCTTGTACACAGACGTGCCAATGTATTCTAGGATCTTAAAAGGTCTAATGAATTTTAGCTCAAGCTTTCCTGCTTTGAGTCTGAGATTTTTTGTTGATAGCATAACCTAATCTCCTTTAAAGAAGTGTCTATCTAATTAGTGTTTATTAAAATAAGACTCTCGATTGTTTTGTACACAATGCCAGAGATCATGAAGTTTATTCCGCTCTTCATAAAGAATCTCTAGTCTCCTGCGAGCAGCTGGTACCTCCCCTTTAATCCTGTCCTCAGGATTCTATGGAAGTCGGGGTTGGTAACCGTAACACACTTTAAAAGGTGTGTCTTACAAGACCTGATGTTTAGAGTTATTATATGTAAATTCAGCGAAAGTCAACTTTTCAAACCAGTTAGCTTTTCGCCAGCTGCAATATACTCTAAGGTAGTGTTCAAGAGCCTGGTTCTGCCACTCTGTCTGACCATCTGTTTGTGGATAGAATGTAGTGCTTAACCTTTGCTTACACGCTATGTGAAAGCAGAAAGTAGACCAAAAATTGCTCGTAAACACAGTTCCACGATCTGAAACAATTCTATCAGGGGTGCCAAAGAGTGAGAAAACATTGTCCTACATCAAACTAGCAAGCTCCGGAGAGTCGACTGTCTTGTGACAAGCAATATACTTCGCTATTTTGGAGTACTAGTCTACAACCACAAGGATTACATTAAAATCAGGACCTCCTGCCAGGTTTTTACACAGGGGCAGGCCTGTGACAAAATCCATAGAGATCTCACCCCAGGGTCTTTTTGGCTGCGGTAAACTGCTTAACAGACTATATGGCATATGCCTCTTGGCCTTGACTCTCTGGCAAATATCACATTCTCTACAATAGAGACAGACATTAGTTTCTATGTTTTCCCAATACCAGGATCTTTTTAAAAGCTCTAGAGTCTTGTCGACTCTGTAGTGTCCTGCTAAAGGGTTGTTATGATGAAGGTTCATGACTTGAGCTCGTAAGGCAGGGTCATCAGGCACTACGACTCTTGAATGGAACCAGAGAAGGTTCTCATCGTGTGTCCAAATTAGTTCCCTACTTGCGTCTCGTTTGCCAAGCCTCTTTTTCAGAATGTCTCTACATTCTGAATCGTTCCTCTGAGTCATCTTGACAATATCAAGGAGTGGCTTAGAAAGAGAGGCCAGTGCTGTAGCTCTTTCAGTAGCTGTACATATCCATGAACGTGGAATTAAATGTTTGCAACCATCTAATTCAAAAACTCAAGAGATAACTAAGTTCTTGATTCCATTAAGTGATTAAGACATAGATATTCTCATCACCCTAGCTGTAGCAGCGGAACCTTTAAGGTGGTACCCCATACCTTGCTTCTCTTTCGAGGAATCCTTAAGGAGGCCTTCATGCACGCCTTGAGGTAAAAGCTCTTGTGCTATAGCGGATATAGCAAACATCAAGGGTTGTGTTTCGAGAGAGGACTTTCCTAGGGCCAGAAAAGAACCTAGAATTGCAGTTGCAAAAGCTCCCTTCAGTTTATTCTGAAAGGTTGGAAGCTAAGTTACATTAGCAGGACCATCCTCATAGTCTAGCCTTCTGCTAGGTCCGTCCACAGGGTTTGAGGTGCCTTTACGATACATGATCTGAAAATCATATGTCACAAGATACATTGCCCAGCGAGCCTGACGGCTTTCCAAGTACTTTGTTTCCATGAAGTACTAGAGGTTATTATAGTTAGTTATGACCTTGATTATAAACCTAGCACCTTCAAGATAATGTCTCCAATGCTTGAAGGCTATAACAATCACAAGAAGTTCCCTATCATAGGTACTATAGTTTTGTTTAGCGCCGGTGAGTTTCTGGGACCAAAACACCACAGGATGCCAATGTTGTTTTGTACTATCAGTAGCATCTGCTTGTTGTGAAATGGTTCCAGTAATAGCAAATTTAGATGCATTAGTTTCTACACAAATCTGCTTAGAAGGGTTGAAATAGATTAGGACAGGTGTTATTGTGAATGCAGTTTTTAAAAGTTGAAAACTTTCTTCAGCTACCTCTGTCTAATTAAAGGGGCCAGTTTTGTGGCCCTGTTCTATACCTTTCAAGAGATCTGTTAGGCCCAAGGTTACAAAAGAATAACAATGAATAAACTAACAATAAAAATTTGCAAACCTAAGAAAAACTTAGACTACATAGAACAAAGTAGGCTAGGGCTATTCCACAATAGTACAGATCTGTTCAGGATCTGCTTTCACACTATTTGTTCTAACAATAAAGCTAAGAAACTCGACTTCCTTGACGTCAAACTTGCATTTGCTAAGTTTGTAGAACAAATCACTATTGTGTAGCCTAGTAAGGACCTGGCAAACGTGATCATGGTGGTCTTCTTTCTTTCGTGAGTAAATAAGGATGTCATCCAAATAAACAACAACGAAATCATCTAGGAGGCCGCTAAGGGCAGTATTGATGTATGCTTGAAATGTTGCTAGCGCATTTGCTAGACTAAAAGACATCACAAGATACTCAAAATGCCCATAACAGGTTCTAAATGCTGTCTTCTATTCATGGCCTTCATAAATTCTGACGCGATGATAAGCATCTTTCAGATCCAGTTTCGTGAAGATAACTGCTTCACTTAACTAGTCAAGAGACTCATCAATAAGAGGAAGAGGGTGACGATTTTTGATCGTGACTTTGTTAAGACCACAATAATCAACACAAAGCCACAGGCCTCCATCTTTTTTTGGAACAAAAAGGATAGGCACCCCTGCGGGACTTGTGCTAGGCCTAATCCAGCGTTTTCAGAGAGCGTCTTATAGATACAAGCGCAAAGCTTCAAGTTGGGTCTCTGACAAATTGTACAAGGGCCCATAAGGAACAGTACCCTCTGTATCAATAGCATGCTCAACACCTCCAAGGCTAGGAAGTTCCAAAGCTTTATCAGAGTCAAAGACATCTGAAAAGTCCATTCCCTTTTCCTGTAGGTATTCAGGTACTTCCAAGGATCCTTTCCGGACAGTATTAGCATAATACACTAGACCATTTACTGAGGGATCGTCCACATTACTCTGTAAGTATGTGGAGACTTGATACCCCTCGCAAACACATAAAGCCCATTGTCTAAGACAATTGCATTCTCCTTTCTTTATAAACAAGACCTGAGCCTGAGCGTCTAGGTCCTTGTTTAACTCCTCTTCAAACTCCTTTGGGGTGAGAATTTCTATGTCATCTGGCCACGCCAGAGCGTAAGCCCATCGTTTTCTAGCATAGTCAGCATACTAAGCAATGGTTGATTCATAAAATTCTAAACCAAAAACAAGGGTATGGATTCCTTGGTTCTTACACCCGTAGAAGCAGAGGTTGAAAGATCGTGTTTCCCTACAATCGTCGGTGACAAGCACCTGTAGATCATAGGCTCGGAGTACTTTGAATCTACTCCCATAAAATGTAACAAACTCTTGATTATATTTCGCTGAGGCCACGAAACCCTTCTTTTGGGCCCAGTCGTTGTTGAGGAAGTTGCAATCAGAGCCTGTATCTCCAAGGCCAGTATGTGTCGCTGAGACACCTGTTTCGGGCTGATTCAGAGTCGCTTGTATTGACATATGACTTGATACGCCTTCTTCACTCAGGCCATAATCCTCGACGTTCAGGACTTGGCCCTCTCTTTTCCCGACTCCTTTGAAGACTTTGTTTTGGAACGTTCCTCTTGCTGAATAGTGTTGACCATTCTCTGGAGGTTTCTTGATTCGTCCAGGGTTTTTGCTTTTTCTGGATTCTTTTGTGCTCATTTAGAGTACTTCTAACACTTACAGCTTCCTGAAACATGCCTAGATTGGCTGCAAGTATAACAGGTAACGTTGGAGTTGGAGTTGTTGCACTAGCCATTGTTGGTCCTCAATGGTCTCGAAATACCACCGGAATCACTCTTTCCATTTTTTCGGAAATGTCTTTTTGACTGACAACAATCCTTAGAACCGGATGAACCGTTGTTCTTTGGATAGGGGTCTTTTGAACTGGAAGTGTCTTTTGATCCTCCTGCCTTGGTTTTGCTCCTATTTGGATAGGCAGAATGTTCTGCTTTCTGAGCCTTTTTAAGCCATTCCTGCATAGAACTTGCTTCATTTCCAGAAAGGATTGCAAAAAGCGTCTGGCAGGTTTTATAATCAGTAAGCACAGCGTTAAGTGTTTTGATACAGTCACTCTCAGGTCGTTTCTCCTAGTCTGATTCCAGAACAACCATTCTGTTGTAAAGTTCTAGAACTGTTTCCTGGTCTACTTGTTCGAGGTTGCGAAGTCCTTCAAAGGCTTCTTGAGAGCGTGTTTGAGGCGCCAGAATCATGTTAGCTAGATAAGCCTTGAAACTGTCCCAGTGAATTTTGCATGCTGGTGGATCCTCCTTTATTGCAGCTTCCCAGGTTTCGTGAGGTTCGTCTCGAAGAGTAGTTGCAGCAGTGTTCACCCTAGAGGAGTGTCTGTTGTATGTCTAGGGTTGGGACCTAAAAACCGCCTCCTACAATGACACAAATGTTCGATGCTCTTTGAGAGACTTTCCACGATACACTTCTAGTGTTTGGACCTTGAGAAGTTTCTCTTGGTCTAATTCACACTTAAGGACGTTTTAGGGAGGTTCAGGTCAAATAATATCTTCATCTGTCTCTGGATCCATTGAGTTCTCAACCTGAGGTATTAGTGTTGATTCGCGGATAGATGACGTCGTTGTAGCAGTAGTGAATCAGAGATTATCTCACATAAGGCTTTTCTCCTGTTCCAACTAAAGGATACGTTGATTGATTTAGTTGACCTTCTCTTGCTGTCTTCAAAGAGCTTCGACCTCTGCACGAAGGAGATTTTCTCGAGTCTAAGGGGCGTTGAGTTCCACTCTGCTTAGGTCTGGTTCGATCACATGGGGGTTATCAATGAGGGTTGCTGAAAGGTCCCTGTGAGGGTCCTGTGATGGTCCGCCGATGGAGTTGGAAGAGCTTCCTCCATTGTCGGGTACAACTTGTTCAGGAGTAGTCTGAGCAACGTCTTCGTCGGGTGGTCTTCTGAGTCTTGGAGGCATCTTGCTTATCGTACTACCTCTCTATTGAGTGTAGAGAGATTAGCTTGTGAGGTGGATGGTAGGCAATAAGTCAATTTGAATCTTTTCAATTCAGTACAGAACTAATCTCTGCCCCTCCTTAGAGGTGCAGGAGAAGTCTCGCTTTATAGAAGCTCCTAAGCCCTAATATTA
>LKUV01000228.1:0-38730 GCA_001414455.1 Hymenoscyphus fructigenus | reverse complement strand
CATTATATCATTCATTCATTATGATGTAATAATCATTCACTCCTTATATATAGACCTTAGATAACTCCCTACACAAATCAATCAATTCTCCATGACCTACAGTACTGAGGACCTTCCCAACTTAACAGTATATTATCTTATAATAGAGTATATTCTCTATAATAAAGTATATTATTACTAAATTAATAAGTAAATTCTTAAACTATACTTTATAAGAAGAAATGTATATCTAGTTCTAAAGCTACGCCGAGTTTTACTCTATATCTTATCTCTTATAAATAAGTTATATAATCTGTTTCTATATATATCTTATTATCTAACTTGTATAACGTGGTTTGTCATCGAGTCGATTATATCGTCGAGTCGATTACTTTTTCCCACCCTACTACTTTAGAACATAAATAATGAACCACAACACATTAAATTAACTAAGGCTATTCTGAATCTAATAAATTAGATATATCTACAACCTCTTGACAAGTTCTTAGATTATGACTAGTCTTTTTGTAATTGCTACAGCGTCGCCTATTCGAATACCCCTCGTTTCCACTGACCTCCATAGAGTGCTTGTCGCGTCGAATCTGCTCGTCCACCTCCTTCTGAGCTAAAATATCATTTGTATCTTCTATAGTAAGTGTACCTCCTTGACGGACCCGAGTCTTTTTAGCTCTACGGCGTTTGCTAAGTGCTTCATTTGCCTGGCGAAGGGTCTGTAGTTCGGCTGCTATTAAAGTTATCTCATGAGCTAATATCTCTGTACCTTTAGCTAATGCAGCTACTGTCTTGAAAATAGGGGTTGGTGAGCTATCTTGATGATGTGTAATATGATTTTTGACTAGAGTAGTTTGTGAAAGTGTATTGATTGGGTTGTGAGGTGTCTGAGATGTTACGGAGTTGGAAGAACTGGGGGCAGATCACATTTAGCGTGGCACGTGCGTGCTGCTGGAATCCTGTATTTAAGCTTCTGTTCCTCTGGAACTCTCTTCTTCCTTCACTTTGTTGTTCGCTCAATATAGCAGTGTTTGGTTTGACTCAGTATTCATCACAGCAAGCAGTGGATCACTCCACACGTTCACATGAGAGACCTAAGTGTCGGTATCTGCAGAGGGGGGTCTAAGAGCTGTAGGAGTCTGTAACCGAATATCAAGCTTTGAAATAACTACCTGCGGATCAAGAGGGATTAAACTAGCTCCACGGAATCCAGCCTATGCGTTTTGAGTTGTTATTGACTACTTATAAGCTACGTGGAAGGCTAGAAAGAACTCTACCTTAGTAATATAGTTAATATGAGCCTTGATAAAGGTCTTAATTTAACGCTCGTACATGTGTTTAAGAACACTAAAACATCTAACATCGAGTGGTTGGGTTAAATGGGACGAATAAGGAGGTAGACAAAGAGTTATAATGTTGTTAGCTTTGCAGTACTCTTGAAATGTAGCTGATTCGTGACTCTCATGCCTGTCTAATACTAGCATTTGATATGGCCCTCTTGTATAACCATGAGTATGTTTATTGAAGTGGTATAGCTATTCTAGACCAGTCTCATTGTTGGTCCATCTATTACTAGTAGGTTTAATGACCTAATTGTCAGAGAGGCCGCCTTCAGTATACTAACTTGAGAGGTAACATTTTCCCTGTACTACCAAAAATAGAGGAATACTCCTACCTTTGCTGTTGATACAAGTAATTACAGTAGCCTATTCTCGATTACCTGGCTACAGTGCCTTGCTTCAGCTACATTAATCTACATATGTAACAACTATAGAGGGAGTGATTATGCCTATTATAAAGCCAGTCTTGTCAAAATTCCAAAAATCACAGTCTAGAATGCCATATTTTGCCCTTATATTCTCTACCAATTGAAACCACACGCTAATAAGCTCAGGATCTTCGCATAAGGCTCTTTAAAAGTTGTAAACGCAATTAAATCACGTCTTTAAGGCTGGTTGTCGTTGTACAAATCAATTTGCCCAGAGCTTCCCAACGTGTCTCCCCCTGCGATTCGAGAATATAATTCGCTATATCTTCCACACCAGCAAGCTGGGGCGCAAACCCTCTTGAATCTATATCCAATATATATCAAATAATTACCTCCTCCTCTAGTTGACTTAAATTATGACGGTTGGGTCTAGCTTCACTACGAGGTAGTTGGTCATCCATTTTGTCGGAAAGGGTAGCGTATGGTACTTTGTAGATCTTTGTAGTAGAGTGTTTACTAATTTTTTTTAGATGATCGAATAGCCTTGATGGCCAGCATGATTCGTGCTTCTTGAGTTTGAATTTCTATTGGAAGTGGTCGAGAAAACGCGTATGAAAGTTGTTGGGTAGTATTGTGGGGAAAAGTGATCGACTCGATGATAAACCACGTTAACTTAAAACTCTACTTATTTTATTTACTGTTGATGTTTTCTCCCTTGTCGAATTGCTTTCGTACCTCTAAAACTTCTATACGCAGCTTAAGTGATCGTCTTCATCGATGACCAAGAGCCTGAGATGGAAAGAAGTTCGAGATTATTGGGCCACATTCCTCATCGGATATCTTTGTAAAATATTGTGCACTTGAGGCCTTGAAAGTTGAGGCAGTTGAGTGAATCCTAGAGCAGGAGAGAATGGAATTACTTTGGAGGTAATTAAAGAAAGCTGGAATTGCTGGAGAGCTTATTGAAATTACTTCGAGATAACCGGCACTACATATTTGAGTTACGAGTTGGGTCTTTTCAGAGGATGTGAGAAGAGAAATTTACACAAAGATGGTAGAATAAAAGACAAAACTACACAAAGTAATCTCGCATGAACCTGGTTGTTTATACAGTTCGCATTCCTTTCGCATGCAAATAGCTCCGTGGCTCTCAGAGGCCTCTTTGTTGGATGCGGAAGTCACGATAGACAAGAGTTCAATGGATGCTAAAGTTGAGAAAGTTATGTGGCGTGGAATTGCTCAGAACCAGTATAATTGATACACGTGACCTAGAATATTCTAGAATCACAGCTTTATGTATATAAATACAACCTCCCTCTTCCTCTTTTAAGAATTTCGAGGCACAATAAAAGCATTTTATCACAAGTTACAAGCTTCTTAGTCGTACATCTGTTGAGTTTTCTTAAGGATCCTACAGATGAGGATTCTAATTTTAGTCCAAGAAACGGAGTCAAGGGAAAGATTTGCAAATTCGGCATACTGCTGCCGATTATTCTACTATTGCTGAATCCCTGAACCACTTCCAGAAAATCCAATGATAATAACTACGGCGACGCTTTTCGAAGACGCAATACATCGGGAAGTCTAAGAATACCATTCCACGAAGAATACGTATACTTGTGGTCCTAGATTGAAAACTAGCCACAACACATTCTTTCATGGAAGAAATTTGGTGGCTGTATCTGCAATATTGATAGAAGTACCAATCTCTTTTATATATACGGCGACCTACTTCGAACATTCCACCGCACTTCATGGAGATTAGAAAGTACAGAGAAACCAAAAAGAAGTTTGCCGTTGGCGTCAAGCAATGAAACAGCTGGTTTTAGTAAGTTATAATGGGGGAAGGGTACGGCAAAGAGAGCATATCGGAAAGGGGATTGAAACCTTGCTGAAAATGCTCTCAAGATTTGATAAGTTTATTTTCCTACTCCCCCAAAACCTCCAGCATTGCACAAGTATTCACAAGACTACTTTTCAAGAACTGATAAGAGATCTGAGTTTTATTCTTCGTACACTTACTTACTCCAATCGTGCGGGAAACTAGAATTCGATTTTCTTATTCTTTTATACCTTCTAGTATAATAGTTTTAATTTTCCTAGACTATTTCGAACAATGAAATTATAGTTGAATTACCCGGAGTAATAACAGAAGTTCTTATAAAGTAACATTAGTTTACGTTCATCATGAGAGCGTGGTTTCACTTTTAGATCTAAAAAAGACTAGAATTAAGCAAAACAACAAACCTAGAAAAACCTTGTATCCTTCCATACCTCAACACCGTCCTAAAGGATAACTGGGAAAGTTATTTTATTTCTGACTCTCTTAGCTTATATATTATTAGTCTTATTTTAGTTAGGTAGAAGGAGTTAGAAACAAGCTGCAGCCAGCGAGAAATTGGTGGTGTGCTCCCGGTGTCGGGATTTGGACCATGGAGAGCATAGATGGAGGGAAAGCATTGTAATATATCGTAAGTTAAGAAAGAAAACACAAGGAACATATGAAAATGTGGGAAGTAATAAAATAAGCAAGAGATTATTGTCGAAACTTTTACTACTGTCGAATAATTACAACACGTGTAAATGCGAAGAGAAAATTTTGAAAGCCAGTTCACAGCAAATGCTGAGATATAAGAATAGCGAGACGTTGTGCAAAGAAGTTTGGTTCGTCTCTCTCGAGAACACTCGGTACGATCCAATAATGGGTCATTCACGTTTTACTCAAAACATCTAGACAGTATCTACTGTTCATCATGGTTTATATAAGTGCGCCCTCCTAAGTGAAGAAAGGTAAAAAGAGATTATCCTAACAAGGCCAAGGCATAGAACCAGAGTAGATACTTCAAACAAAGAGTTTCAATTTTGAGTAGAACTACTGAGATGAGGTCAATTCCACCACATAAAGTCATTTTCCAAGAGCCGAACTTCAAGAATTCCTACTCTTGTGTGTATATCTTCTGCTGTGCTGTTTATCTCAACTGGAAGGGATATATCGTCGAGAACGAACCAAAGGTCAAAATACTTTTGTTGGCCGATTATAGACCTGCTTTAAATCAAATAATGCTCACTCAGGTGGATGTCTGTGAAAAGCAAATCAAAGACGAAAAAGATGGATTGTTTGGAACGGAGAAGTCAAAAGTACATGCTGCGAAGCTAAATACTCTCCGCCGCCACAGCGCAAGTTACAAAAGTACACATACGCTTCTCTCCAGGAGATTATGACTTTTTAATCGTTTTTTTCTACTGGAGTTACCGTCGATGCTTTTACTACTATCGAAAGCCTTTCATCATCCAAGGATCCAACGCGGGGACGAATGCAATGAAATGTAAAAGGGGCCAAGGAGGAACTCTAAACGTTATCGTATCCCACTTTAAATATCTCCAAGACATAAAGAGAATGCCACGGTTGATCACGACAGACCGTATGCGTTGACGTGGTTGAGGCATGAGACCTCATAGAATGGAGGTTGGCCATTATAAATACTACAACCTGAACACGGTTCTTCACTCCATTCCAGGTATGACGTTGAAATATAAAAGACAAATGTGTAAATACTGACAGGATAAAGTAGTGATGGAAAGAAAATGCTATTCAAAATAAATGAAAATGGTATCTATCCCAAACCCGTAACCGTTACCCAATCCCATGGAAGCCTATATACCCAATCTCATAATCTCATGTACCCAAAAGAAAAATGCAACTATCCCACGCTTGACTCACGAATGATAAGTCACACTAAAAATCTTCCATCCCTTCCCCTCCCCTCCTTCGCCATCAACAAATTCCACCTCCCCCTTCTCCCCAACAACCAGACTCTTTCCTGGTTTGAAGCCTTTCCTCAACTCTCTGTCTGAGTCTGGATCTGGATTTGGAGTAGAAGGGCCGAGACCAAGGATATGATATCCCTTCCCATTCCCCAGATCCGCGATGGTAAAAATTTCCGCCTCCTCCTTCTCAGGCGTAAGTGTCTTGTTACCCGAGATATAAGATTGATCAACAGCCGAGCGGATGAAAAATTCCGATGTTCCCGTGTCTGCAACGAGGTTAAGGATCCATCGCTGCTCCAAAACTTCATGTCTAGCCGTCGCATTCGAGCTCGTCAAATTCCCCTCTTTTCCACCAGGATTCGTGAGAGCAAGACCATCCGATTCAAAAACCAAATATCGTCCCTCCGTCAAAGCCCCACGAACCTGTTTAAACCCCTCCTCAACCAACAAACTCACATCCGCCTCGGCATTCTCCTTCCCATAAGGAACAGGGGGATGAGCAGTCTTATGCCGCGCCTGACACATCGCCGCCCCAATATAATTGTCACTCATACTCCCCAACGGGCCATCCGGTCTCACCTTCGGTCTAGACCAAGTAAGTGGCGTCTCAGCAGCCGTAATATTAGGTAAACTCAAATCCGGATGATCGAAATCAAAGGCGTTAAGGAGGTTTGACATATGTGCTCTTCTCCAAGGTGACATCTCTTTAGAATGGATATTGGAGTAGCCCTTTGCTTTGAGCCAGTGTTCTATAAACATGTTTTGTGAGTTGTGGTCTGCGTGTTCTGTGAAGACGTGAGAGCCACGGGTCCAGGGGGAGATGATGTAGAAGGGGAGACGGTAGCCGGGACCTATTGCTGTGTGGCCTACGAGGTTGTAGGGGTCTTGGATCCATTCGCCTGGTGTGCCTTTTGGGGACATGAAGGGAACTACGTGATCGCCGTATCCTCCTACTTCTGTAAAGATGTTAAAGAGGTAGTGAGATAGGGGGAGGGGAAACATACCGTCGTAGCTTATTATCAGAGCAGTCTCATTATATCTCGGAGAATGCGTAACAGCATCTACAACCTGCTTCTGCAACCAAGCCCCATCACTCGGTAAATAAGGCATATGCTCCGCCAACTCCGCCGGTCCAACAATAATACTAATCTCGGGCAACTCACCCCTCCTCGCATCCTCGTAAAACTGCCTTAAACCTAAATAACTATTCCCTCTCCTCCTTAACTCACTATCTTTAGAAGCTCTCTGATATTGTGTAAAGTAGGCTAAAGAGTTATCCTCAAAGTTGTCGGGGTCTTGGTAGAGTTGCCAGTTTACCCCGGCGTCTTGCCAGTATTCGGGGATGGTCTTCCAGGTAAAGGGGAAGCAGTTTACTTTTGGCTGTTTGCAGCCCGGTGAGGCTTGGTTGTCTAGGATCATGTTTCCGTCTCCGTTGGGATTGTTGGGGGATCCGGGGTTGTTTACTGTTCCACTCACCCAGAGGACGCGGTTTGGGTTTGTGGCGGCAAGAATACCTTCCTAGATTGGTTGTCAGTTTGGGTGGGTTTTATTTCGAAGGGGGATGGTACTTGGTACATATCTCCGACCTAGGTTTGAAGAGTTAGCATCTGTTCCACCTAAAAAACACTACATAAATTCTGACGAGAAAGGAGATCGACAAAATAAAGAAGCGTGAAAAACCACGGGAATTAAACCGAGGAAAAGAAGAAAAACATACCGTCCAACCTTCAGCAATATCCCAATGAATTGGAACATCCTCCCTCTTGAAATATCCCCAACTATAAGGCGTATTCGTCGAAACCCATTGATTTGACAAACCCCCATTGTAAGAAATATGACCCGCCTCCCAAGAATTATCACCACCACCATAACATTTCGTAGCTTGACGCCATTCGCCACCTAGGTAGTTGATATGCCATGGTGTTAACTGATTTACCTTGTAACCTGTTGTTGGTGCTTTCTTTGGTGCGAATAATCTGTGATGTGTTAATAAGTGAAGGGGATGAGGAAGGGGATACCTACTTGAAGAACAGGAGGATAAACTGCCATAATCTATCGAAAAAGGAGAGAGATGTGTATGGCTCTGGCGGTATTGGATGTAAGGGGTGTTTTACTAATCTATAATTTCTCTGGTTAGTAAAAGAAATAAATTTCAAACTACGTTTCAACTTCCAAGTATGATATCAAAGCCCTAAGACTGAATTCATCGCGTCGCATCCTAAAGGAAAGTTGGAGAAAAACTCACTGTTGAAAAGTATTCCTCCCATCAGGATTAACCTGTACATTCGGATCCGCAAACCCCCTCACACCAGCCATAGTTCCAAAATACTATTTTCCATCAGTAATCAGCTTCTCAACCCCCAAAGAACTTTCAACACCAATCCCGAGAAACCCGGAGAGCGAGGAGGGTACCTACATGATTAAAACTCCTATTCTCCTGCATAAACAAAACGACATGTTTAATATCCTTCAAACTCCCCGCCTCCGATTCCCTCACCAAACAACCCGCGAGAACGAGCGAAAAAAAGGTCGTTGTCCACATATTTTTTCGTTGTTGAAAGAGAAACCAAAAATTCAACGACGGAGAAAGAGTGAGGATGATGACCAAAAGCCAAGAGCTGCACGACGACAGACCCGATGGGATTGATGCCAACCCCCAGTTCGTCGATTACGATGCCAGATGAGCTATTGGTTGAGACATAAGGCAGCCTTGAGATCTTCTTTTTCTGCTGCTGGTGGAGGATTCATCATGTCAAGAGGGGCTGGAGGGGTTGATGTTAAATGCTACGGTACTTTGATGTGAAATGTTGACTTATTTAGATCAGACACCAAGAGAGACACCACACCATAGAAATGCAAACGGGGGTTCTAATCTATGATCCTATGACGACGCCAGTGAGAGGGTCGGTTGACCAATGTGAGAGCTGGCATTCATGATACGAGGGCTACGTACACGAATCACATATTGACTAGCAGCCACGCGGCTTTGCAAGCCACTTTAGAGGGGTCTACTGGGGCCTGAGATGTGAGGCATGGAATGCGGAAGACGGATGTGGCTACTTAGCATCATTGATTTCAGTGATTTTGCGACGAACTAACAGGTTGCAGCATGAGATAAACTGAATGAGTGTTGCCTGGAATTAATTATCAAGAACGTGGAAGCTTCCTGCCAATCTAGTCACGAAATGTCTCGTCTCCTAAGCTAGACTGGACACCATCGCGATACCAAAACTCCAACATCCTCACGGAAACAGTCAAGTCAAGAGAAATGTGAATCCCAAGCATGCAACAAAAGAACCGAGCATTCTCTCATGAAACCCAAAAGTCCACCAAATGTTACTCTCCGGTAATCGCCTCCTCCTGCTCACAACATTCCTCCTCCTCAGCGCCTTCCTCTACTATACCATCGACCTTAGCTCACTCTCATCTCATCTCAACATCAACCATGATTCCCTTACTCAACCAGCCAGTATCGGTGTGATACTACACCCGGAGGAACATGTTCATCGAGAGCTAAAAACGATAAAACATGTGTGGAAAATTACATACGAGATTCGGAGTCGGGATGGGGTTGAGAAATTGGTTTATTTGATAAATGGTGAGTTTCTCTCTTTTGTTCATCAAGCGGAAGAAGAATGAGAAATATGGGTTACGAAATTCTGGTAGACTGACTTGAAATAGGTCAATTCCCCGGCCCTTTGATTGAAGCAAGATCCGGGGATGAGATTGAGGTTGAGATTTATAATGGTTTGAGGGATGAGGGGGTTGCTATTCATTGGCATGGACTTTGGATGAGGGGTGTGCTTCCCCCCTCTCTCGGATTTATAATTATGTTTTATATCGTCACTGATTATTCTATAGGGGCGAATGAAATGGATGGTGCTGTTGGGTTGACGCAATGTCCTATCGGTCCATCAAAGAGCTTTACCTATAAGTTCAAGATTGGTGATGATCAAGCTGGGACTTTTTGGTTAGTCAATACAATATCTGGACTAATCTTCATGAGCGGGGTTAACGAGATCTAGGTATCACGCACATTCCGAACTCCAACGCGCGGATGGTATGTACGGTGGTTTGGTAATCCATAAACCCGCCAGCACCGGAATTACTGAACAGAAAGAATTTGCCTACGACGAGGAAATGAGCCTTCTCATTGGAGATTGGTATCATCGACCAAGTCATGAAGTCCAGGATTATTATAAGGACTTTTTGAATGCTGGCAATGAGGTATTTGACCTGGAAATCTTGAATGAGAATTTACTGACTATGAGAAGCCGTCTCCTGACTCACTTGTCATCAATGGGAAGGGTTATTTCAATTGCTCTATGGCTGTTCCTGCTCATCCTATAAAGTGCAAACATGTTGTGGTTCCACAGATGAAGTTTGGGGGCGCTCGTACTAGGTTGCGTATTGTGAATTCTGGGTAATGTGAAACGAAAAGAATATATGAGATTATGACTAACAAACTCCTAGAGCAATGGTTGGGTATACAATTTCATTGATTGGATACACCATGAAAGTAATTCAGGTTGATGGTGGTTCTCCAGTCTCTGGTGCGCCAAATGCTCTTTCGGCGGGCATTCTGTATCCCGGGGAGAGGATGGATGTAATCGTTGAACGTTACTCCGACTTTGATGAACATACGGCAGCTTTCAAAATTGAGATGGATTCCGAGTAAGAACCCCTCTTCAAAAACTATGACTGCATCTACTAACAAACTCTGAAGAAATTTAAGATTTCGCAACTTTGCCTTGACCGAGATCCAGGATTTTCCAATCATTGCAAATCTGACGAATGAAGCACCTACCAGCTCAGTAAAGAAGACACCAATACCTGTTTTCGATCTCGCCAGCGCATCTGGACCAACTCTCAATCTCCCTAATAAAGCAGATGAAACACTTGTACTATACACTAAGATAGAAATCCTGGGCGAATACAACAACGCCCCAAAAGGGTTCATAAACCAAACATCTTGGTCAAGTCACCGCTCGAATTTCTTGCCATTATTAGCATTGGAAAGAAGTAAATGGGAAAACTCTTTCGTTCCTTATATCCAAGCGGAAAAGGAAAGATGGGTTGACATCGTGTTGAATAATTTTGATGATAGAGGTCATCCTTTCCATTTGGTAAGCCAAGCCACTCAGCTTGCTATTCAAGACCCGTATACTCTTGTACTAATATTTTTGGTACCGGTAGCATGGAAATGATTTCTTCCTCCTCTCCTCCCATCAAGCAGGAATCGGGGGATATGATGAGGCTTATAATCCGTTCGATCAATCAAAGACTCCGGCTGGGGGACCGATGAATGTTTTGACTCCGATACGGAAGGATACGGTTTTTGTGAGTGCCATGGGGTATGTGGTTTTGAGGATTAATGTTAGGAATCCTGGATTGTGGTTATTTCAGTGAGTTGTCTTATTTTTTGACCCCTCTTTTCGAGGTTTTCTCGGGGGTTGAGACTATGTTCTCTCCGTGTCCTTTTTTCTGGAAACGACAATACTGACTCCGAGGTCTTCACAGCTGCCATGTTTTGTGGCATCAGGCTGTTGGGATGGCGATGGCATTTAATGTTGGAGAAAATGAGGAGGGGTTCTTGGGTGACGGGATGATGAGTAGAGCGGATGGACTTTGTTGAGATTGTTATTTTCTGCGAGGACAAATATCGTATGGGAAATCCCCATTGTGGTTAGTGGGCTGTAAGTGATATCATTTTTGGGCTTTAGGTCGAGAGGACCGAGAAGGGAAGGCTCGACTAACCGTATCTTCTGGTTTATCCCAGCTCTTGGGTCGTTCATTCCCTGACTTGGCCTGGCCCATTAACAGGGCTCGTGCCACGAGAAGAAAAGGCACGCTTGAAGTCCAGAGTCAAACTCTTCCTCATATATAGTTTATGTCTTCGAAAATGTTTCCGGGGACTCGCGCTGGACTCCAACTCGTTTCTGACACACTCTCCATCTCCGCTTCCCAATCGGGTCCGATTGACTAGAAATATCTCTTCTTTGTTGATGGTTGTTATAAATATATATATATATATATATTGGTTACTCGGATACTCGAAGTATTATCTTTATTTACTTTCTCGCCATGAAAGTGAGGGGCTTTAAATTGATTGAATATCGATATGCTTACTTTGACTTGTTGTGGAAAGACGTGAGTTAGAGAAGAGTAGTGGCGAAACGCGGAAAATCCCCCAAATCACGTGTTATGATTTCGGAGGGTCGGCCGCAGGCATGCCATTTCCCCGAGAGGGAATGCGAGAATGAGAATGCCATCTCCAATATTCACGGGGAGTTCTATCATCTATTTTTCTCTCTCTCCAGCGCATTGCGCACTCGTGGCCAGCCTTCCAATTTAATCACTATCTTAATTATACCCCTCCAACCCTGAGGGGTATTTTGGTTGCACATCTTCCGGAATCAAGATACTTGATGGTACTTGTACTCCCAGCTGCCGATCACGATCTTCCACACCACCACCAACTGAACAGTACAGCTGCTACACCTGGTACTCCTAATACACCCAGTTCATTATCCCATTTATCGAAAGATTCCAAATCACCGATGTAGTGCAGATAGTGCAGAGCAACAAGAAAAGGACCCTTCATCGTACGTCATTCCACACCCTGGAATGTTCGCACTTTTTTTTAACATGCCAGGCCAGCCAATTCCTTCTGCGGCCACCGTGAACTTTCTCAAAATCTTCTGCCTTCTGTCTTACCCCTCTATACCCCTCCAAATCACCTCACACCACTTTCCCCGCAATCACCACTCCCTCTATGATGTATATCGGACATCAAACGAGGAGGACAAAGATTATCAACAAATATGGATGAAGCAGCATCCAAGAGGAGACGAGGACTGGGAGTGGTTACACCCAACGCATGTAAGGAGTGTCGAAAGAAGAGAGCTAAGGTATGCCATTGCCCCAACCTCCCATTTCGAGTACTGCTTGCTGATTTCCTCTCTTTTCCAGTGCGATGGCCAAGTTCCTTGTGGACGATGCACCACTCAACGCGGCGTCGAATGTATATATGAACTTCCCGTCCGCCAGTCGAAAGAGCACATGAGGACGGAGATTGAGCAACTGAAGGCGAGTCAACGTCAAAGTGAACGTATATTGACCGCCATTGCCCAGGACGAGCAACCAGCACAGATTATTATCGAAAAAATCCGTCGTGGCGAATCGCTGGAGAGCATAAGCGAAGCACTGGACGGCCGAAGCTCTACATCCTTATCACCCAGTGGCAGCGGCAATACTACAACCTTCTCCCGAAATAGTGATCACCAAAATATTGCAAACGCATTGCAACCTGCGATACATACCGAGAACTATCTCGGTCCCCACTATCAAACGTTTGTTCAGCAGGCAGGGACTCAAGGGGACTTTGCCGAAACAAAAAATAGGCCACAACAAGATGATCCTATGGTATGGGACCCAGAGACGATACCTTCTGTTCAGCATGAACTTCCAGCTACCCATGGCCTGGTTGGCACATGGCACCGTGAATTAGAGACGACCTCGACTCCTGATAGCGCAACCCAAGATGCCAGAGACAAAGGACAATATACCATCTTAGGGCAGCCCGAAAGTGATAATTGGCATTTTGAAGGAGGTACCAGACACTTAAACGAGACGTGGACGAGCGTGACTTCCGACAACGCTTTCGTGGAACACCTGATGGCTCTCTACTTTTGCTGGGAATACCCAACTTTTGCTTCATTGAGCAAGGAGCATTTTTTGGAAGGATATAGAACTGGGAGCAGGCGCTATTGTTCGCCTATCCTTGTAAATGCCATTGTGGCTCTTGGATGTAGGTTCTCCAACCAGCCCAAATCTCGGACAGACCCCGAGAAAAGCAATACCGCTGGAGATCACTTCTTTGCTGAAGCTGCACGATTGTTAGAAGCCGAAGATGATCGACACGTTATGACCACCATTCAAGCCATGGGTTTAATGTCCATTCGAGAAGCCAGTTGCGGACGCTCTAGTGAGAGCATATTCTTGGCGGGACAATCCATTCGATTGGCCATCGAAATGGGATTACACCGTGACGGTGATTATCAAGGTGCTCTGTCAACCGAAGACCGAGCGGAGTATGCTGTGCGATCAGCTACCTTCTGGGGTGCTTTCTCATTAGATCAGTAAGTCTTCCATTATTATACTAGCAACAAGAACCCTCTCATATGCGGATTCTGATTCTGTTTAGAGCTTGGTCGCTGAGTATTGGCCGAATACCACAATTTTCGCGTGACATCAAACTTGCCGCAAAGCCAAAAATTATCGCCCACGTTGAAGCTTCGAGTTGGGTACCATATACAGACGACGGTAAATGAATTTCCAAATTGTACATGCAGTAAAAAACAAGGCTAATTCAGTAGGGGCACCCCTAGAGCGGTCCTGCACACAACCTTCCAATGTCCGGAGCGTATTCAAGACATTTTGTGAACTTTCGGAAATCGTTCATATGTGCCTTTACAGACTTTACGCTCCGGGCACCCCATTGACCAGCAAGACTCTTCTCGAGTGTTATACCAAGTTCTTGAGTTGGTATGAGGCGATCCCAGAATCGTTGAGATTGGGTCAAAATTTCACACCAGCAGTTCTCTTCGCACAGTGAGTTGTTTCTCTCTTTCGGATTCGTATGTGGGGACTAACCTTTGGCAAGCATGTATTATCATAACGCCATTTTACTGCTCTTTAGACCCTTTATGAAACTCAACATCATAGATTCCGGCGTCTCGCCGAAGGATGTGTGTAATCAGGCAGCCGAGGCCATATCAGCACTCGTCAATTCCTACTCTCAACTATATACACTCCGAAGAACGCCCTCTTTCGTCCCTTATTTCGTGCTCACCTCCAGCATCGCACACGCTGTGACGTTGGGGTCGGACGACACGGGCCCCGCATCGCTGGAACAGGGGGTGCGATACCTGAAGGAGATGTCGGGATGTCACGGTTTCGCCAAACGCGGTCTGGATATCCTTTATTATTTGATTGGGCATTGGAAGATCGATTTTCAATTTGAGGAGGGCGGGGGTGGGCCGGATAGAGATTATAAAGAGGTTTGTAAGCCGATTTCCACAAGTATGAATCTTTTCTGTCCGAATATTGTGAGTGTGGACTCGATTAATGGGATTTCGAGGGTGGAGATGGGGGAGAATCCGATTTTTTGGGCGTATCCTTTGCAGGGACGGCCGTTGCTGGATGTGGGGGAGAATTTGGAGGGGGCGGGGTTTCGGTTGTTGTGAGGGTGTTGTGTTAGGAGGAGAGTCCCCTTGTTCATTAGGTTCTCTTGACGAGTGCCTTGGGGTTTGTCTAGGGGCTTTTGGTGTGAGATAGATCTACGAGGTGTGTTTTTTAAGTAGCGTATAGATAAAAGCATTATCTCCTCTCGGCTGTGTTTTGGGGGTGACTGGGTATGGGGTTGTGACACGGACGCTACAAAAACCAAGCGGCATCTCAATGGTCCACAGAATGTCGAAATCGAGGTCGTTTCTCCTTGATCAGTCTAGGTGGCAAGTTGACGACCTCGAAATTCGAGTCCCAGTGTCGCTCCTTCCTACTTACCTCTGCCCCATACCGTGACGGATGAGGAAGGGAAGGCACGACGGATGAGGATGAGGTCAATACCGTTCCTTCCTTCCCGTTCCATGATTCGATCCTCTCATGACTCTATATTCGTTGAAGATTGGAGCGGGAGCGAGCGATTGCCCCCGATTATCGGGCCGGGAGCATTGATACTCGTACCCTCTTTTTGTCTAACCTTTTCTTGTTAGGTGAGATTTTTTTTGTTAGATAAGCTGTTTGTTTTTATCGGGTAAGCTGCTCGGAAGCTGCTAAGCTAGTTATTACGTGGTGTGTAATTTATCAGACGCTCACGTGGTGTTTACCTCTCTATTTCCCCTTTGGTTGAGGTGCATATTTTGTTGTGTGTGGGGTTTTCAGTTGCTTCTGGGGGAAATGGTACTTGGGGGTATCGGGTGTTGATGTAGAGAGCGTGTAGAAGTGTAAAGTATTTATCTTTTTAAAAGTCCAACTATCTAGGCTCATTTTTAAATGACTTAGGCGTTTAGGGGAATTAATCTGAATCACTCCAATAAAGAAATCTCGAATGGCAAAGTATAAGAACTTTGCTAATTAATTAAGCGCTAGTCTGGGAAATTTCAAGACGGGAAATATGGAAATAGACACGGGCATGGGGGTTTGCATCGTAGCTTTGAAAGATATACACTATTTGAAGTCCTGGATCTGGATGGTAGTTTCGAGGGGATGATGGAGGTCGCTCGTGGTGGGATGTGGCCGGGTAGTAGTTATCTTACTCGCTGGAGTGAAATTAGTTTCGAGAGGGGCTGATAAATTGGGTTGAGTGTGTGGCTGATGGAGAGATTTAAGTGGTTCCGGTAGCTTGTTTTGGTTTCGTTTGGAGGAATCCAGTGTTTAGAAATTTAAGTGAGGTAACAAAGGCAATGACAATAAGAAAATGAGAGCGAGTTTTAAAAGTATACTGGTACTGGTAATTTTTAAACTCAAGAATGTTTTCTATTATGGAACGTCGAGAAAAATTATACATGAAAGCCATGTTGCTTGGCTGAATCACCAGAACTGCAGTTTCAGAGGTTCAATGAATTCATTAATTCTTTATGAAACCCCTAATAATTATAAAAAGGAAAAGGAAAAAGAAAAACATATACTCCTTAACTCCAAAATAACAACTAACTTACCCCAAACCTTCCCTCAGAATCTGTCTCCTGAAACTCCTAGAACATCGAAACCGACACTCGGTAAGGCCAATGTTCTTCGTTTGTTGGTTGTCCTGGATATTTTCCATCAAGAGTCAAATAAGCACCTTACGAAACCATCCTTTCTTGACAGTAATGTAGTAGAAGCAGGGAGGGGGCCCACCAATAGCCGTAAACTGATCATGCGGCTTAAAGTCTCCCACCTTACCCCCATGGTTCTCCCAGAATTGGGCGGCATTTTTTATAACAGTCAAATTGTCCATGGTGTACCTAGAATTTAGTCAGTTCGTGTATCAACGCGGAAGAAGAAGGTTAGAAAGTTACCGGGCCCATATTCCTTCAAGACCAGGTGCAGCCCCAAATCATCTCTTTCTTTCATCATAATCTTTTGTTTCTTGGTTTCAGATCATCATGTCGTAGCATCACTTTGTAATTTCATCCTAAGCCTTGTTTGGATTTAAGCATCGACTAGAATCATAGAGATCGTCTCTGATAATTGCATACACCCCTTTGTAATTTCCCAGAATTTGCCAAACGAGGGCATGTTTCTATATAGACGTAAATAACAATAATTAAAGTATAAAGAACATCGACCTACAAAGCTACCCTTGGCAAATTCAAGCTATGTCTTCAGACTATCAGTGCCACTATTTTTGAGCCACCCACCCCACCTAAAGACCGAGACTGCGGGGTTTTGAACCCCTCCAACTCTCATACTTTGTGCAATCTGTTCTTGGGCAACTTGATATCTAAACACGGCTGCAATTAGCCTACCTATAGATGCCTAACCCCGTAACGAAAGTTGAGACATCATGTGTGCTAATGATTCGGCTGATGCGTCAGGTAATTTGACTGAGTTTTTGTAAGCACTAAAACGCGATGTCGTCAGAAAACTTAACTAGAATTGAATGATTTCAAGGCGGAGGATTTACTCTGATAATGTACCACCAATGCTAAGAACACCACTCACTGCCGTAGTTGCCGCTGCTACGGGGGTGAGAGGGGGACAGCAGCGATTGAAAGACCAGCCGCCCACATCGCCCACCAATTTATCTCGGGCCTGTTGTCATCTTTCAGTTTAAGGTCATTCGATATAACATTTATTTGAAAGGCGGTATTTAAAACGGATTCATCGAATCGACCTCGCACCGCCGTCATCCAGTTGTGGAAATTCTCCATAGATATGAACAAATAGTAAAGACCACCCAAACCTTTGGCGTTATACTCTTCTGGGTGGCTTTTAGTATTTCGCGTATCGGGTGTAGAATGTAGCAACTTGAAAATCACAGAAGGGAAAAAAAGAGGAAACTTGCTACATTCCTTGGAGGCGAAGCAAAGTGCATCGGTGTTGATATAGCTGACCATAATGGTCGAAATTATGTTAGAGATGTTCTCACGTTTGCTTCATGCAGCTCGATGAAAAGCGAGAGTAAAGCAGAAATTTGGTGGAGCCAGGCAATGAGGCATTTCCAGATTTGACTTACAGTAGGTTTGTTTCGATTCAGGGAAGATACTCGTATACTAGGCTTATTTAAATGATGAAAGTCCAAAGTGAGAAATCCAAGGCGATCAATCACTAATTCCTGGGCAGTGCTCTCGATGGCTGGTTATTAAATGGATATGGATTGGATATCCACTTAAATATCCATTCCAAAAGGCATGGATTAATCAATTTGAATTATCCATTAATATCCAATCCACTGGATTTGCCTCTTCATTTAGTATTGGATATCCATATACTAAGTGGATATATGAAATATGAATAAATGTCATATATTTAGTATAATAACCCCTTAAATCAAGAGATTAGGTCCTACAGAATATCGACCCCCTTTAGCCCCTTTTCGAAATTTCAGGTTCTCAATTAAGTCGGTCCACTTTTAAGACAATTCCGGCCACTTAGAAGCCTCCTTGAAAAATCGACTAGATAGTTTAGATCCAGTGGATTTATCGTATACTAATTGGATTGGATCAGATATATCAAAAAGTTAGTGGATAGCCATCCATCGAGAGCACTGTTCCTAGGCCCATTTCGTGTGGTCCCCTCCAGCATGGTAAATAGAACTGAGAAACTGATCGGCGTACTGTTTGGCTCCAGTGTCCCACCAGAACTTCCCCTTGTCTTGGATAGTATTGAGTTTGCGACTCGCATCGCAATCTGGAAGTTTAATGTCCAGAGGCCTGATGTCGGGAAATCTTTCCACAATGACTGATGGTGCAGCAAGAGCCCCTTGAGTGAGCAGCGGGACAGCGGGCAGAGCTGTGCCCAAAATTTACTGGTGCCACGCATTGTGAAGCGGGGATGATGGCTCGAATTTTTGGGGGAAAACGTACCAAGGTGGAGATTGGTTGTTTGTAGTGATATGATCGTCAAGAGGCAGATGGTTCGAAGTTTCTGATCTAGTGATATGTAGAAAGAGACGTAAAATAAACCCCAAAAAGACAAAAGGGAATTACGCGGAAAGAAAACCCCAAGGAAAACTGAAGGAAAGGAAAGAGAAGTGAATGTAAAGATAGTGAAGAGTCGTTCTCTAGAAAAGAGATATGCATATATATACCTACCTGAGACTTCAGCAGAGTATGATTTGGATGCCAAAAGCAGAAAACTCTCGTACTTAGATCTCTAATATTAGCTAGATCGTAATTCTCTATCAAAATCTGAATTCTGAGTTTCCATAGAGAAGGATGGCTTGTCGCATTCTAGAGTGAGCTTCCATCCCCCCAGAGAGCCCATGTCACACAAAGAGCTTGTTTGAACTCTAATACCGTAGAAAACAGCTCTACAACGTATTTTGAACTTATAATTGCAATGAAGCAAAATACGGGAACTAGAATCGATGTGACGGAACATGTCAACGAGCTTTTTGGCAGAGAGTAGTTCTGGTTTTTGGTATATTTTCCCTCTCTCTTTTGAATATACCGTCTGTAATTCGAAAGACGTGGCTCAGTAGCAGAACAAGTACTATACCGTCCACGTGAGGTGTCCAAGCAGTTACGGCCGTTGCTATCATTGTATTCCCAGGGTTAAGCTCATCTTACGTAATAATAAAACAATATTGTCTTTCAGCCCTATACAAATCTGGTAAATTACAAGTGTTCATCAGCATCTGATTGGCTCGCAATACTATATACCGATGACGAATTCGAGCTCCAGGCGCTTGAAAACGCGAGGAAGAGCGTTGTTGCTATGCGAAATGACGGAGGCTTCTTGGTGTAAGCGAGAAATGTCAACACTGTGACTTTGCCTCCACAACTTGTCAGCCTAGACAATGGCTAGTCGCCATACCGGTCTTAATCCAAAGTTTCCGAAGATATCCAGAGAAAGCCTCTGGAATTATCATGCGAACTTCTGCCGGCACCGAAACTAGACGCTACTCCGCTGCATGCGATCCCAACAAATCATTTCCGTCACCAGACTTCTATGAAAAGAGTATTCGGACATTTGATGGTTCCGATACACATTTAGAATTAAAGAACTACAATCAGTGGGTTTAGCAACACGACAATATCAATAACTTAATACAAAATAATCGCGAGAATAAAATGCAAACTTCCATTGTTCCTGAGAATGTAACGTATTTTGCATCAATCTCAATCCGTCCGAATATTTCTTGCTCCTAACCCAATGAAAATATGCATATACCGCCCGCGATAATGTTGATATTACTGGTAATTAAAGACAAGTTTCAACTTCCACCGTTTTCTAAAACCACCTTTTGAAGCATGCTTTTGAACCCCGAGGATATAGTCCGTAATACTTCTTATCTCGTCTGCTGTATGTAAGCAGAAGCATAAATTCAACGCCGTCTTGTTGCAGGCCAAGAAAACGATTTTGAGACCGATGCCAGAGACGTCTCCGAATTAGGCAAGTTCTTCTCTTAACAAACTCTTAAAATGAATTTGAAATTTTTGGAGAGCTTAATGGTAGATGTCAATAGTAATGAAGCAACTTTACTTATACACTTGATATAGCCTTTTTAGTCTCCCCAGTATGTCGTTCTCGCGAGTCGAACTACTCTCGGCTCTCGAAATGCGAAATATCCAGATGAACTCACAGCGCTCTCATATATTCTCGCTAGAGATATGAAGCTTCTTCTACCCATTGCTAACGAGAAAAAATATGTTGAAAAACGTGATGAAAACAACCATTCCACCTCAAGGTTGCTGCAACACTAAATGGCCAAGATAGTTTCTAGGGTCTCAAGCTTCGACTCCATGAAAATAGCAAAGTCAATAGATCACCGGCTAATAATTGTTACAATGACAAATTAATTAATTTTGTCACCAAAAGATCGAGGCTTATGCGATTCAAACTCGCAACTATGATTCTAAGAAGTTTCAAAGCTATACTGAAAGCTTCTACTTCATTGTCAAGAGTAAATTAAATGTTATAGGGTAGAATAATGTTTTTGAACGAAGGAACGGAATTTTAAGCACGTGATGAAACGTGATCTAGAGTAAATCTATCCACGTATCACCCAACTATATTAGAGTTTTCTAGAGACGGATAGGGATTGAATGTCTCTGAGAGATTGAAAGAAAATTGAGGAAGGAAAGCCTTCACTCCATGCTGACTCACCAACGAACCAAGGCTAAATTCGCCCTAGTTGCGCCTTCTAAGACAGTCTACCATGAAGGCGGTCACTCGACCTCGACAAGACAAGGTGAGGTGGAGTTCACGACTGTATAGAATTTCAATAGCAAGCTCTTAGAACCAAAGAACCGCGGTTATGATGTTAAAAGAGAGATTCTAGGAATTTAAGAAGAATAAAAAATAACAAAGAAAATAGCTAGAATGAAGAGATGTTAAATGAGACTTTCTTTTTTCTATCAGATAGAAAAGAATCTCGAGTTGCTTCTAAGTGTCGAGGTTGAGCTCTGAATCGTGGTAGGTGTCGATGTCGTTCCTCCCTTGAATTAGGAATGAGTCGAGGTCGCTTCTTCCTACGACGAGAGTGAAAAGGGAAGGCACGGTTTGAAATCGCATTGGCTATGAAAAAGTTGTGTAGGTTTTTCAAGGTCGTTCCTTCCCTGACTTGACCTTGTCGACCGTCTTGGGAGGAGGTTCCTCCCCTCAACCCACGGAACCTCCACCACGACGGGAGAAAAGGAAGGTACGATTTGGAATTGCATTAGCCTTGAAAAAAGTCGCAATGAGATACCAACACCACAGAAGTATAAACCAAATACCTACTGTATAGGGTCAATCAACAAGGTCTGGGTGAGACATTGGAGTCAACCTGCATCGGGGAACTTCCAGTAACACAACCGATAACTTCATCTTGTTTGCTCTTCTCGAGAATGTTGGAATGAGGCTGAACCTTCGAGCTGAACATGCTGTACTCTGGAAACCTTGCGGGGAAGTAAGTTCGTTCACGCATTTTGAGGAACCTACCCAAAGAGGAGCGTGGGGTTGTTGTACTGTATTTGTGAGGCGAAATGGAAGTACCAAGTATGTAAGATGATGCACAAAAGGAATCGTGAGGTAATGAATGGTGCAGGTTTGCTGAATACTATGTTCAGAAGTATTTTTTTGGAAGTGTGAGTCGAGTCGTTCCTTCCCTTTGCCCAAAACACTGCAATGATTTGCCGCGCGTTTGTCAACGAGGAAGGAACGACTAGGTTAGATACGAACACGACATAGAACACCCCGACGGGACTTATTTTTCAACTCTCGTTTGTCTTGTTGTTTGCTTGCGCCAAGCTTCGGTCAGTTGGACATTCGGATTGTTTGTCGACCTCGTGGGGGGATGCTTGGAGCAGTTGGCTTGGGACATGGGCCTTCATAGCCGCAGTGGCTATTGAATGCAGGTGCAAAGGCCCGAGAGATAGTGATCACCGAATAGCTCTATCTAATATCTTCTCTGAGAATATTTGAGAAACTTTCCGGGAAAGTACTGCCTCATCGAGACATTGGTCATCCCGTCTTCCGTTTTCCTGTTTCTTCCGGCCTCCCCGCTGCAGTGTTTTGATATGCCTTTTAAGTGCCGACATAAGATCCAGGGGACCACGAGGGGGCTTTCTTGATATTGCCTAGGTTTGGAGGAGGTGCATATGAAGTTGCAGGAACACCTTCGAAGAGCCAACACAGTACTTGCGGGAGAGCGGTGTTGAAGAGTGTTGGAAGAAGAGATGGAATTATTTATTCGAAACAAAAGAAGTCGTGAGAAGGAGCGGGAACCACGTCAAGAAGACCATTTAACAGTCGACGCTTTGATGGAATTTGCTTGTGAAAGCGCTTATGGACTGTGACATCCCTTCAAGGGGAACTTGTTACGAGAAGACAGGCTTTTGGGGTCGCAGTCAGAGAAACATATGATGACACGTGACTCAGTCACGGCAAAAAGGTCGAACATTATTGGCTTACTCAGAGCGTCGGGGGGTTGACGGACTCTTCCTTTGTGGCGTGATCAAGATCTCGAACATCACCCCACAACACGAATTCTCGTTCGTTTTGGCATTTCTCCAAACGCTTTGCATCCTCAACGAATTGTCGCTTTTACGGATGTAGAAGCGGTGCATCGGTATTGGACGAGCATCGAGCGGGTGGCAGACCCTGGGAGGATTGGGGGATTGGAGACGGTGAGGGAGGGCAAAGAATTGGTGTTGAGCAAGTGCCAGCACCAATTCTTTCCCCCTTTGGTCAAGGCTACTCTAGTACCCTAATTGCAATATTTATTGTATCCAAAGAGTAACAGACACCAAAACAATGCCAAATACCCGACCAAGCCGAGTTAGTAGCTGACTTACCGCATTCACCAGCCGACAGCTGAAGTTACGGTCTTCTCGCTGGCTCGGAGTCGCCCGTTGCTCTTTATATGGCAGCCTCCTATATTCCTCGCAGTCGCTTCCTGAACCCGCAGGCCCACATCTGTTTTGGAAAGTCACATCATTCCGCTGCAGTTCTCGTATGACACGAGATAGAACCGGCCCTGAGGCTCACAAGGAGTCCTATTTTTTCAAAGGTATTCTCCTTCACTCTTCCCCGAGCGGTATTACTATCACTTCGTCAATTTTCGCTGTGCCGGTCCACCGGGCGCCTCGTAATCATATTTTGCCCATACTTATAACGAAGCCCGCGCCCTGCTCTCCCGAAGTCTTATAATTAATCCAGCAATCCTCAAAACAAACCATACCACATATTCCTACATTCCAACACAACAACAATCCACGATCGTTGTCAATCAAAGGATACAATCCTCTTACGAAACTTTCGATACATTTCCTGGCCCATCCCGTCACAGCAAGTCTGACTTGCAGCATTCAACAACGTTGACCGGTTTCCACCAATGTCGAGCACTATTGCGCAAAGGATACCAGCTGTTGATTATTTCTCGTTGAGTTCCCTGAAATCCCAAGTAAGTCACCAGATTATTCAAGCACTCCATTTCTACCCGACCGAGTCATTGGTTCCGATTCAGACCGAACACATGTTTAGTGGCATGATATTAATTGTCTACATGCATGAAGCCCTCAACTTCGTATAACAAACGTTTATATCTTATCTCCATAACACCCACCCAAATCCCACATGACTAACTTTATATCTCATAGAACAACAGCACCGCCAACACCCCATCATTTATCTGGGACTCAACCGTCTTCGACGACTCCGCCCTTGACCTCGGAGCTTCAGATTCCTGCAACTCCACGCTCCCATCTCCCACCTCACCAAGCTCCCTCGCCTTCCCCGACACGACAAACACCTACGGCCTGCCACCCTCAAAAGGATCCTTCTCCTCCGACCTTCCCGCTGAGAAGGCATTTAACTTCGGTTCCTTCGAGGATTGGATGCGTTGGGACGACCCCTCCGACGCGGCTCTGTCGCCCACAACCGATTTCTTCCCTGAGCTAAAACTAGAACCCAACTCTCCTGCTATGGCAAACTTGGATCTTCAAAACGACAGAGTCTCAAGATTAGCTGCTATGAACGACAACGAATGTGCAGTCTTCGGCGATGATACTATGAATGAAGCACCATTGTTCCAATCACCAAGTACTTTTGCACCTGAAATCCCACAGAGAGAAAGCTTATACTCTACCCCTCTTTCGTGGTCTAGACCTACTATTGGTCCCCGCTCTCAAAGTTTCTCAGCCTCCATCCTCTCACCACAGGAAGAAAATAGACTTCGCAATATCGCAATGCCAAATAGACCGCAACAATCACATTCCGCTCAATACCCCGCTTCTCCCGAATCCACATCTTCACCTGAACCTTTCATGGATAAAAGAAGGAAACGAAAGAGCAGTGTCGAAGAGGAGGATGACGAGGAGTATGAGCAGAATAGCAGTAATAGCTCGGGCAAACATCCGGTGGTGAAGAAGACGGCGCATAATATGATTGAGAAGCGGTATCGCACGAATTTGAATGATAAGATCGCTGCTTTGAGAGATTCTGTCCCTTCGTTACGAGTTATGTCCAAAAAGAACTCAAGGAATGAGGATATTGAGGAGGATCTTCAGGGTCTTACTCCGGCGCATAAACTTAATAAGGTTTGTAGCCTCTCTACTTTACCTTTGATAGAAAGGACTTTGCTAACACGAGAAAAAGGCAACGGTGCTCGCCAAGGCAACGGAATACATCGCCCACCTGGAGAAGAGAAATAAATACCTTAACCGCGAGAACTCGAGTCTCAGAAGTAGAGTTGATGCGTTCGAGATTCTGGTTACGGCCAGGCAGGGTCAGGGACAAAGTCCGGCGCCGAGTATGAGCCAGAGACAACATCGGAATTCGACGAATTCGAGGCAGATGCCTAATGGGTATATGATGTAAATCATTCCATCGTTCTCGCCGCTTACTCGCTTTCCTGATCTTGATTCAGAGTCGACCTTTTGCTGGAGTTGTTTTTGCATCTAGGCATGGAAAGAGAATTTTTTTTTTTAATTATTGGAGAGAGGGAGAGGATGAAGCATTTGCATGAGCATCTTCTGGGCGTTTATTATTTTTCATTGGTTGGTGTTCGGATGGAGGGATAAGGACAAAACGCAGGATACCCATGATATTTGAGTTATATTTTACGCATTTACCATTTGGGGTGGCAAAAGTGTTTTGTCTTTCTTCTATTTTTTGATTTTTTGTACGAGCGCGCTTTTATGTGCTGCTGGTGGGGAGGGAGTGGTGGGGGATTAGGGGAAGGGGATAGTAATAGGGGTGTTTGAAAATGAATTGAATATATTCCACTTCTTACAATATGGTGCTGCTGGTTTTGATATGACTGTGAATTAGACTTGTCTGTTCGCATTCTGACAGTGAGTGATTCCACAGTGAGGCTATCGTGGGAGGAAGTGTTTCTTCGGTTGTTTCCGGATCGAACTCAATGTTCAAAGCGGTAGTACACAGTTGCCAATGAAATAACTTACTGCAACCTACTGGGCCAAGACGACAGTACATTCATTTTGTTGCAGGATCTAGCCCTCTCGATTCAGGTTCCTGTGGAAATAGAAGCGGGACGGGCCGCGTGGAAATGAACGGTAATTCCCTCGAGTGGCGCGAGTATGGGAATGCAGAATGCAGGATGCATGTCAACTGTACATGTAATTTTCTAGTACGGATGTGGAAGCTGGTTCCGGCACTTATATTTGTGATATTTTCTCTTGGTATCTCGAGGACGCGAAACTGCACCCCTCGTTGTATTAACCGATCGCCCCTCATCATGGTCTCCTTTCCCCTCTTGCTGTCGAGGTATAACCGAACACTCCTTCACCCCCTCAATAAAACTTCGAACCAAACCGCACATTTTTTGCTCCATGATGCTTTACTCCCTCCTGGTTGATTCTAAGGTTGGTTTCCGTTCATATTCAGAGACTTCAATATCTTATCCATTTAATTTTTAGTCCTAGATATCTTAGAGTGAAGACTTCTAGGTTTTAGTGTCGAAAATTTCACTGTCTTGGAATGAGGAGTCTTCGTATTGAGCTTATGGATTGGAGGTTGGACACCTTTGCTTTGCGAGGGGGGAGATGTGTCATCTTTTTGACCGCTCCGGATATTTTGAAATTGCAAGAGAATGCTGTGACATTAAAGGGCTGGCTTGAGTGAGCGATACATATTTCTATGTACTCCGAAATTGTCGATGTAAAAGTTATTGTGAAGTTATGGACTATATATGTGTGTGAAGCGCGTCAAAATTCGTTCGTGGCTTTGAGATCTTAAGAACTGGAGTGAGTAAAATGAGACTCATAGAATGCATGGATAGTTTTGGAAAAGTAGTGGTGATAAAAAATACTCTACGCCTTTTACGTTACTCTGTTATGAGAAATTTGGCTTTGGGTTGGCTAGTTTGTAACTTTACAATGATATCAACATAAAGATGCCCGGTCATTGCTCTACGCTATCTGCGAAATATTCTCGAGCAATTATAATAATAAACCCGTCTGAATTTTCCCCAACTTCTCGAATAATAATTCTTACTGACCAGGGCTGTTTCGCACAATGATGAGGGAGCAATGCCCGAATGAGACAGATGGCCGGGCAACTTCTAAGTACTATTTTGAGAGAGTATTCCTGAATTGAAAACAAACATCATAATGTTCAAGAGAGTGAAAGCAAGACACCGTTCACTGGTTGATCTAATACGCGCTTACTTCCCCAAAAGGTCAACCTAGAATTAAGCGAGTGGGACGCGGATTCTGGTTACGACTTATCGCTGATATTGATTCCGTGCTCCGACATTATTACACTCAACCTCAACAATTTATGATTCTTGAAGATAAAGAAAATCTTCATAAGAATAATCGAATTCTCGCGAAAACAAAAAATCAGAAGAACCAGGCTCCTCGCTTTCAATGCTTACTTCTTCAAAATGCTCCTCTCACCAATTATTTTCCTCCTCCTAGCACTAGAAATATTAGCAAAAACAACACGGCTCTTCGTCGCATCCTACGCTGGGACGATTTCCACTCTCGAAATTAGTCATAACTCTACTGGTTATTCCTTGTCAAAGACGTTTGAATCGAGGCTTTGCACTCTTGCAGATGGAAAATCACCACCTTCATGGATAACTCTCGTTACTAAGAGAAACATTCTTTATTGCCTGAATCCCGGAGAAGGAGAAATTCTTTCCAGTGGGACTTTATTTTCTCTCAGGGTTGGCGAGGATGGCAGCTTGAGTTTACTGGGTAGTATCCCGGTACCAAAGAGTGCGGCACATGCTGCCGTTTTTGGGGAGGGAGAGAAATTGGGTGTTGCTTATTAGTAGGTTTTCATGCCCTCTCCTCCCCTCAATCTTCCCACGAGTTTGAACCTAGACTAATATCAGTATCTAAACAGCGAATCCAACACCTTCGAAACATATTCCATCTCCTCCCCCTCCCATCTTCAAACCACGAATTCTTTCACTTTCCCACCACCCACTCTTCCCGGGCCGGGACCCCATCCGGGACAAAATGTCTCTCTCCCTCATCAAGTAATCCCCGATCCAACGGGGAGATTTATACTCATCCCCGATCTCGGTTCAGACATCGTTCGGGTTTTTGCACACACCAAATTCTTCATCTCCTTAGTTGAACAAAAATCTTTGGAATTACCTAAAGGCACTGGACCCCGCCATGGAGGATTTGCGAAGTTAAAAGATGGATGTGTGTATTTTTATATCGCGAGCCAGATCTCGAATGTCATTCATGCTTTCCGTGTTTCATATCATGATGAGGGGGGAGAAATAGGGTTTGAAGAGATGGGAAGGACGGATACGAGGGTCAAATCGGATGGGAGTGTGATTTTTGCTCCCGAGGGGACGAGTGGGAGACATGATTCTGAGGTGGTCATTTCGGTTCGTTTTTCTCCCCCGCCTCGTATCACTTGTCTTTTCCCATGAGGAGCACATGTATGAATAAATGGCAGCTGACCAGATGAAAATAGTCCGATAACAGATTCCTGCTCGTATCTTTCAATGGCGATGCTTCATACACTATCCCCTCCCCGCTTTCCTCTCACCCAAACGAAACGATACCCTCCGATACAATACATACCTACACAATCGACCCGTCTTCCGGAATTCTTACAATTTCCGACTCAGTACCAGCTGGTGGGACACTGCCTCGTCAGTTCTCTTTGATAAAAAAGGGGATTTGGTAGGTGTGGGATTGCAAACTGATGGTATAGTTGTAGTTATGAGACGAGATCCTGGGACTGGTGAGATTTTTGGACTAGATCAAGGCCGAGGGAATGGGGCTACAATCGGGGGGCTAGGGATAGAGGACGAGAGTGGGGAGGTGGGACCTGTTTGCTTGGTTTGGGATGAGTAAAAGGAGATAATGGGTGATAAACGAAGCCATAAAGCTGTTACTTAAATGCCAAGACTTTGCAGTCGTGTCCGCAGCCTCAAAATCCTGACCATGCAAAATCTCTTTATGTCCTAGATCATCCAATTGCAGCAAGACTTCCCAAGTCATCATCACGGCCAACCATTGTGTGTGACCCTAACGAGTTTCGCAGTTTGTTCCAACGAGATAGAGGACCAGTTAAACTGGACGACTACGTGAACAACGATATACTTCAGCTTGGCCTTTACATTGTGTCGTTCAATGACAAGACCCTGGTTTCTCTGGACTGGCCCCATACCCTCATGGACGCGATGGAAAAGCGTGCTCTTCTCGGTGCCAGGACCGTCATGCTTCAGGAGGGGGCATCCGCGCTGCTTTGCCTGCAGCTTTATCTGCAACCTCATTGCCTAGAATACCTATATTGCTTGGGCACCACCTGGTCTCTATTTTCCCAGGGTAAGATAGAGCTAATTCATGGACTCTATTGAAGGTCTCTTGCGAGGTGCCGCAGGACCGGTAGGTCAATTGCATTGTAGCTTCAAGGTTGTCAAGGCAGACCCAGCACTTCCTAGCCGCATGAAAGCTTTATATATACATGTAAAATTGATTAATAAATGAAATTTTTCCAAGAGATACAAAACAACGTGGTAAAAAAAGAAAGGAGAAGATACAAGTGATTTATATTTTATGACTTATTAATAGTGAAATCAAGTTTTCTGCCTATTCTGCAAACTTCGGCATCTGGAATTCCATGGCACTTCCAGACATTTATAGTGGAAATATCCCTGCCTTTTTAGGGGGGGTGTAGAAAGTTCCAGGGTGGCCCCCTACGCCATGGAACGCCAGGCACGGACCATCTCACGTGTTCTCGGGACGTAAAAACTATGTTCCGGCGCTAGTATATACTTTCTACCGAGCCTACGAATTATATTTTATTACTTACTCTACCACTCTTACTATCGTATAGGAAGCACCCAACAGCTTCCCTGCTACACCCCTCTACTACTAGTTAATACACTCTTTTCAAAGTATATAAAGTCGCTCTAAATTTACCTTAGAATCACCCTAGATACTCCTACTTCTACTTACACTGGAACCCTGTATCCAGAGAAAACTTCTCTAGAAATATCCATTCCATTTAAAGCTCACCCTGGAACGTTCCAGGAGGGGTGGCTCTGTGGAAAGTTCCACTGGAACCTGTTCCAAATGCCGAAGTCTGTCTATTCTCTTGACATCGTCAGTCTATTCTCTTCTTCCTCTATAATTCCTCTCTCTTTGGCTACTTTAGTCTTCCTTAGCCTATTAAATTTCCGAGTTAGCCTCTTCTATTCTAGCCTAGAGCTGGCTCTCTGCCTTTCTTATTCTTACGGTAGGGTGGATAAGTCGTTAAGATAGGCTCAAGTAGGTTAAGTGGAGAAAAACGTTCCAGGGGTAGTTTAGAAGCAGGGCTTCTCGGAAACTTCGAGGTGTTAAGCGAAATAACCTCTTACCCTACTCTTCTTTTCCTGGCCTTCCCGCACCTGCATCTCCACTTAATTCAACCTAGCCTAGCTAATTCTCTCTAGCCTTCCTAGCCCTTCACTTCTTCTCAAATTTACGTGTCAGCCCGGTGCTTACGAGAGGAATACTCATCGTACCACTTCTATTGTATATGCGCACAATAAGTAGTTTGCCCGAGTAAAAATCCTACCATGAATCCGTGGAAGTTGATGCCCAGATCCTTTGTCTTCTCCTTCTTCTCATCAGCCGCGAGGAAGAGATCCAATTTGACTTCTCTCTCAACCAGCGCGTGTTATCCTTCTCGCGCGTTGGAGGAGAGGGTGAGAGGGGCTGCTGCTGCGATTGCAGCTTGCCCAGTTGCATTTCCACTGCTGGGTGTGAAAATCATTTTGATTGATGTTTGTAGAAGCAAAATTAGCAGTAGATGTGTTGCTTTTGTAGCCTAGCCTAGAGTGAGCGGGTTGCCTTGGTTTGCCTATAGTCGAGGCTAGGCTAGGCTAGACAGGGCGTTTGAGAACACCGCTTATTGCTGTAAGTTCGTTCAATAGAAGAGAGTATTTAAGACAACTAAAATAACTAAATGAATATGAGAAATATGAGAAATGAGAATACTTTGTACATAAATATTGTTTATTGTAAGTTTATATATTAACAAAAATTATTTAAGAGAAATAAATGAACGGAATTAAGAACAATTAAAGCTAAGATAAAAGTCATTTATACTCCTCTTCTTCTTAATGTAAGCTTACTTAATCGAAATAAATTATTCAAGACATCTAGAACAGCCAAGTAAAGAATAAGGAGACCTAAGGTAAAAGTAGTCTATATATCTCTGCTTATTACCGTAAATTTACTTATTAAAAGGAATTATCTAAGAAATATGGAACAGCCAAGTAAAATAAAAGAAAACCTAAGATAAAAGTAGTTTATACATCTAAGATATTTCTGTAAGTTTTTTTATTAAAAGAAATTCTTCAAAGAGGCTAAAACAATCTATTAGAGAGCAATGATTTGAGATGAAAGCATTTCCAGCCTTAAAAATACTTCGCGTAAGTTCAAATATTTGATTTAATTCTTCAAGACATTTCGTAAAATTCCTTTGTAGAAATGTACCTAAGTTAATACTAAGTAAAACAAGTAATTACCACTTTTCATTAATAGATGTAAGTCTTTATACTCTATTTTGTTTTTCGAACTCTTCTGTAAAATGTCTGTTGGTATGACTTGGTTTGTGATAATATCGTATATTGTACGTCTGTAAAGAGGTTTTATTGATTCATGTTGTTCTAAAAGAGGGGAAGTTGATGCTCAAAAGCAAACATCCAAGGTGCATACTGGTCACGTGTATAACGCAACCGACCCAATAGGGTGGTAGCAACAATGTCTTTTTATGAATGTACTTACGGAAATACTAAGTAGGCCAAGTAATTTAAACTTTACCATTATTCGCTCTAAATTCAGATACTCGATTTTGCTTTCCCAAGAATTTCGAAGAATTTGTTTTTTTTAAAAAGATACTCACGGAAATACTAAGTAAACTGTTAAAAGCACTTTCAGGGCTGTATCACATGATATCCCCCCTGAAATCACTCAATTTTCTATGTCAAATTCTATTATTTGAATCTGCTTCTTTTGGAGCTCCTCTAATTGGTCCTATATTCCAGTGTTAGCATTCTTTATAATTTCTAAGGAATAATGATGAGCTTACAATCATCCTCTCTACAAAATTGATCTTTTCACCAGCAAACATTGGGTTTCCTTCCTCATCAATCTCAAAACCCAACTCCAATGGTGTTGGAATAACTTCAATCTACAATATGCAATTCGTAATTTATTTCCATGCTCTTGATGCTCCATTTTTTGCTGTTTACTTACTGGCTTAGCAGGAGAGGCTTTCTTGATAGCGGACTTTGGTGGGACAGACAGCGACACCACACGCTTCGCTGGAATGGTTTTCTTTAGAAAATCAATCTACAAAACATATTTAGCACTTTACCTAAAAGCAAGATGCTCAAATATCTTACTGGCTCGTCTACAAAAGAAACCCTCTTCTGGGGTGTGACTGTAGTTGCAGTGTTTGGGACTATCTCGGGAATGCTGATTCTCAACTTTGGCATTCTGCGGATAGTTCGTGGCAGTGGCAGAAGGCAGGAAATATTCGTATGGCTCTCCTCAGGGTCATGGGTGGTATCTCCTTCGGCGTTTTCGTTGGCATTTCCGTCAGAGGACTCCTCGGCGGCCTTCGCACAGCAATCAGTACCCCCAATCTTAATCCGCGATGGAATAATTTCTTACTAGATCTTCTAAAGGTGAAGGCGACGCGATATCTCTGCTACATTCTGATTCTACTCCGAAAACTCCTTGAGCAAGCTGCGGAAAAGATCAGTCTGCGGCTGAGGTACGGGAAGCAGTGTCTGCGCAAACACTTACCAAATATGCAAGCCTCGCCTCATAAAAGGACCTTTTAAGAATTGAATTTTCTAACAAACTGAAAGAGGTTGGCTTAGGCATTTTCTCAAGAACGGTAGTAGTGACGTGATTCATTCTGTTTTGATGTAGTGTGTAGGGTGTTGGGGTCAGACGCGCTTATTTGGAGAACACGAAAAATTCTGAAGTTTACCCTTTGTGGCCTAGCGGAGTATGGCGCTAGCTAGCTACCTCAATTGAAACTCTATTTTTTCTGCAGCAACTCTAGGGATTCTGCAATCTGTTACTTTTGAATGAGGTATGTATTTATCATTAGATCCGAAACACAAGCGACAGGTCACTTCATGATTCTTCATCAAGTTTACAAAACAAGGCTTTTAAAATTGCAGGTACTTTATAATTCAGCCAGACACCTCAATAGAACTTATCTTTTCCTTCAATACCCTGCAAATCGATGATTTTTTTGAAGTATTTGTTTCATGCTAAATTGAAAGGCAAGTGAAAAGATCACTTCACAATTTTACAACAAGAATGCTAGAGAATGCTTTCAGGGTTTCAAAGATCGCAGATCTTTGCAGATCTTTGCAGATATCAACAATCACCAAACAGATTTCACTTAGACAGAAGCACAATTAAGACTTGGTGCGGTTGACTGAGCCTGGTATTCTGGCTGGCGAGTATGCATTGCTTCGATCGACGGACCAAGGTATTCTGTGCATTGGAAGACTGCCACCACAGGCATTTGAACGGCCAACTGAGACAGGAGTACGGTTCATGGAGACATTTGGAGGGCAAGTATCAGCTGCGGGACTAGGAGTTAGAGCGCCATATGCCTTTGAACGATCAACCGGACTTCTTCCCATGGCAAGATTGCTCATGGTTCCTCTTCCTCCTCAATTGCCGCAAAAGCCGCAGAAAAAACGAGCAAACCACAAAACCAGGATCCAAAATTGCTTTGCGGGAAACAAAGCCCACTCCACGCAACCAGCCTCCCATTCTCTTCGCTGTTCAACAGCCTGGGCACCAAGAACTGCCTCGCGGCCTCCTGCTCCGTACTGGAGGACCTCCAAGTACCTCATGTTTGCGGCAATTCGCGCCGCGCGAGTCCTCTCGTTGTATTCCCTTTGGAGGATTACGATATGTTGGTTGGTGGTGTGGATGGTGGTGGAGATCTTTGGCATAAATGCCAGCTTGATCGCGAATCGCTCGTTGGCGGTGTGGGTGTGGAGGAGAGTGCTGGTAGAAGTTTTGAAGGTGGTGACGACGGGGGAAACGACAACAGCAATTTGGTCGGCCGGGGTGAGATCTTCGAGAGGGTTGGCCTGAAATACATTCAAATAATAGTAATTAATAATCTATTTTGAGAAATCAAGAGAATCGAATGAACTTACTGGAATACCAGCTCCACCAACCCCAACTTCCGCATCTCTCTCAATATCCGCCTCCCTATCCCTGCCCCCGAGACCCAAGCGCTCCACAAATTGCCTATATGGGCCTGTAATGCGAGATCCGAGCTATATAACTTGTCAGTTTTACTTCAAGAAGTGAATATCTTGAAGTGCTTACAGAGTTTGCATCCATGTTTGCTATTGGTTGAACGATCTGATTGTTTAGGAGTTCAATAGTAGTGAATGTGTCAAAAAGCTCAGATGAGTGTTGAAGGAGTCCAATAAACCAGTAAATTCACAAAATAAAGGGTGGCAAGGCTGTGGTGGTCGGCTATTAGCGTGAATCTGGAGTTTCTTTACCGACCCAGCCTCATTGAACTCTTCCACCGCTCCCCCACAACCATTTTCACCAAAACACGCACACCAGGTCAACTTTTACATCTCCACCATCTCCCCACAGAGCTTTGCCACGTGAAGCTTGTTCCTTTTGTGCTCTCAATCTGGCGCATAGAAATAAGCGAGGCGGTCCCCCCCTATTTTGTCACAACATTGAGATTCGGACGCGTCGTCGCACAGTTTACAAGTAAGGACTGCCAATCTACCTGGCACCCCACTCATATATCACGACAGCCAACTTCAACAGCGGATTTACTCTGACTGGGCGCATTAAGTCAGTTAAAAAATCCTCTAGCAAACACCAATTCTCACACCAGAACAGCCCACTAACAGTCCCAATAGGGCCTTGAATCGGTTGGCAAGCACCCTCATCATAAGAAATAACTTCAGTTGTTGATAGCCTCTCAGCCCAAACCACCCAAAACCACTCTGCCGCTTGGTCTGTATTCACCAAAAGTCTCAAATCATCTTATCTGCCTTAAAGAGAGCAAGAAAAGACTCATCATAATGTCCTCACAACCCCCACCAGGCTCAGGTACCACCCCCTCGCTCTCAACACCAGAACCAACACACCCCCCCTCCAAGTCCTACAAACCACATTTCCTCGCGGACCCACCGGCAGCACCCACACGAGCAACATTCGAAACGATCCAAGGGATCATCACACCACCACCACCAGCCGCCTCAGGTCCCTCATTCCACCGTAAAACTCGAAGCACAGATGCCCAAGCAACAGCAGAAGATACATCAAGCGGTGCCTTTCGCAGTGGAGCCGCAGCTATGCAAGAAACTCCTTCTCCAGGTGATGCCACGGGCATTTCACCATTTAATAGTTTTTTTGCGGCGGCACCATGTAGTAGCACCGCAAATACCAATACCAACACGGTTGATAGCACCAATAAGAATATAAATAAAGCCTCTACCGGTATGAGCCCCGAGGCTCTTCACGCTGCCGTTATCGAATATACCAAGGCCGAGGTGGAGAAGGGGGAAAAAGCCCAAGACAAGCGAATGCGCAGCTCCATGAAAAAATATATGAATCAGGGTGGAGATGGAGCTATACCAGAGGAATTGAGCGAGAGCGAGCGAGTAATCTGCGGTCCCGCTATGGGTAGTGCTTTGGATAAATACAAGCAAAGCGAGAAGGGGAAGGGTAAGGGTAAGAGCAAGTCAGAGAAGCTGGTGGAGAGATTTAAGGAGTACACGACTGAGAATGCTGTAAGTTTCCATTTTTTTCTTAACCATTTCGCTTCCTTTTCCGGGTGCGGTGCTTAATGGCACTTTAGCGGTTTGTGTGGAAAAGAAATCTAATATTTGAATAAAGGCAGAGACCTCCCTCCCACCTCCAACACCACGTCTCAAACACGCTTCTCTCCCCCCAACCACCACAACAACAACCGCCGAGTCCTCTCACCGTCCACGATATAGCTCATCATTTGAAGGACGACGACGATCCAGCGCCACATTCAAGAAGCGCGAACCATTACCAGTTGTTACGTCTCCACGACCAGGAGAATCCTCTCACGTGCCTCGCCGCCCATCGGAAGCTCATCCTCGACCACAAACACAAGTCCCAGCTGAGAAAGAGCAGGAGAAGTACGGTTCTCCTTTCGATACGTGGCTTTCGGATCTCGAGAAGCGCGTTGAGAAACGAGTTGCGAAAATGGAGGGTCGCGAGCAGGAAACCTTGGTCGAAAAGCGCGTAAGTCGTCCCTTCCCCTTGCATCTCCTTTACTATATCTCTCCCCTATTTTAAATCCAATGCATTTCGCGTAATTAACTCTAAACTAACAACCACCATAGCGCCTGTGCGACCGCCGCTCCTACCTCATCGCCCCAATCCTCGTCGTCCCCCGCCAAACGACCAGCTCGTCAGTTCTTCTCGGGCTCCGCCACATCGACTTCTCGCGCCCTTCGTGGCAATTTGGTACCGCCGGCGAGGATCGCATCCGAGCCTTGTTAGATGCCGAGGAGGACAACTTGGAGGTCGTAGTTGAGGGTGATGACCTTGGCGGAGAGGGAAATGAGGAGATGGAGGGTAGTATCCGACGACTCCTCGGCCTCGAGCACGAGGAGGCTAAGGATGCCGAGGTCGAGGGAGTTGTCAGAGTCCCAGGAGGAGAGACTGGTGAGGAGCAGATTGAGGATTTGGACCTGGGAATCTCGGTTGCAGATGACGAGGGAGACGATGACCTGGCCACCAACCTCGACAATATCAAGCGATCCCTTGGTATGAAGGAGTTCTTGGACGAGGAAGATGAGGAAGATGAGGAAATTGCTGGTGCTGCTTCTGCTTCTGGCGATCGCAAGGGAAAGGGGCGTGCTTTGTGAATCCGCCGCCTGCTTTTACCGCTCTGCTGTTCTGGTGTGTTCTTAGACTGGGGCTCGCGTGGCGTTGATATGCTTTTTTACTTTTTTAAAAGATTGTAGGAATATTACAAGACACGGTCTTTGCTCTTTAGTTTCATTGGGAATGTAATATGAATGAAGCTTCTCAATAAAGACAGGGTGGAAGCCCTAAATATGCAATTGTCACTATGAATAAAACATGAAATTGGATCTCACAAACATTGGCCTTGCATAATTCCAAATGAACTTTTTCCAAGTCATCCATACTAGCAAGTAATGTCATCAAAACCACACCCACTAACTAAAATTGTACAAACTCTTCCGGGAGAATCAATTTATTAATTAAAAAAATATTAATCTTCATATTGCTGCAAACTAAACTTGGAGTTTGGATTATCTGAAGAAGATCTGTTGAATAAAGTTATACCAAAGTCTTTAGTATATTAAAATCATCTCAAATGTAGTTTCGACTTCTAACTCGTAAGCTAAAAGACAGTATAATCTCAATAGCATTCCACGAACGATGGCATTCTCAATTATCTAGGAAAATAAAGTTCATCGTGTAACGAAGTAGTAATGTTGATCTCAAGCTGTTTAACCAAAGAAATCAATTTATCTGAACAATATATACTGAATAATGTTATTACACCGAGTCTTTTAGGAAATTGAAATTATTCTGAAAGCTTTTACTGGAACATGTGAACTGCATTGAAGAAAATGTCATCTGCGCAAGATCTACTGAATAATATACAAACGTGTTCGGGAGAATGAGCGGTTCAGATGTTTACCAGACTAAGTTTCAAATTGGTCCTACCCGAATGCTTTCCATCAACTAATATACAACATGATGTCGAAGATTAAATTTAGTAAGATGTTGAGCTGACAAAGCTCATTATCTACTTAATGTCTACTAGGTTATATCACGCGAGACAATCTCGGAGATTGAAAATTAGCGAGCTTTGAGCTAACTTCACCAGGAAATGATATCATCTCAAGGACATGGACGTAGATATAATATACTAAACCATCTAGGAGACTTAGATAAGTCAAATATTTACTCGATTAAGTAAAGAAATTTATTATACTCTTTGAAAAGGGTCCGCTCACTCAATTGTACTCAAGCACCTCGGAGACAATGAAGTACCTGGAAGATTAAACCAAATTATAGGACAAGATATCTGATAACTAAGATGTTATCTAATCCTTATTCTACACATATAATTCGCTTAACCCAGACGTTTTAGTATACTTTTTCTGGACATGTGCACGTTCCCGAATAGCATGATTTCACAAACAAAGCCCTCGAAGTTTTATATAACGAGAAGCCGCAAGCAACACAAAATCAAATCGATTAGGAGAGTCCAGAGTAAACATGTAATACAAATCGCTGCAACGCAAGATGTATCACTTAACGGGCACCTTAACTGCAGCTCATTTTGGTCCTGCCTCTACTATGTCTTCGAAAAGCGCAAATCGAGGATACTCTCCTATTACCCTAACCACTAGACCAAGCTCTATCCCCCACTCTTATCTACCCGTGCTATCGGTCGCTCAATACTTTCCGATCCCGAATCTAAGTCGCTGTCAAGGTCTACAAAGAGGATACCTCAAAATGAATTTGAGGCTACAATAGTATTCCCATAAGTAGGTCTCAAGCGACCCGTCGGATACTTCAATACGACAATAGAAACAAATAGGTATCGAACCGAAAGACGGCCGTGAAAGAATAAACCAAGCTTTACTCCCAGCAAAGTATATCTCAAACCCACCATCTTCAAGCATTTGGTGTTTCTTATTATAAGCTGTGCAGAAAAGGTAGAGATCCAGATTTTTGAGGATGGTTCTGTGACCATCGCGCCGGGACATCCACTTGGGCGCGGCGACTTGGTGGGCCACTAAGTGATAGATACCCTTATTAGTTTCTAGTATATTTAAAGGGGTGAGAAAAAATTGAGGCTTTGAAATTTGGACGATGGGGAACAAGCGAGCAAATTATTAAACCGCAGGACACTTCCTCAACTCTCCATGCCAAACTGCGGCATGGAGCCGAATACTCTAAGAATTATTTTCTTGAATAGCAGAGGGAATTTTCGAAGCAGTCATCAATAATTTGGCTGTTGGGAGTTAGTATAATAGTAAGTAACGTGAGCTTTCTTTAACTTGTGAGGAGAGCGAGACTGGTGGATGGTGGATGGGGGGGGGG
>LKUV01000227.1:0-39585 GCA_001414455.1 Hymenoscyphus fructigenus | reverse complement strand
TAAAATTTCAATTTTAGATTTTTTTATTAATAAATACGTAAAGTGCACGGTTGTGCACAGACGTTTTTTGTATGAGATTTCAAGTGACGAGGTACTGATATTGACGAGGTGCTGATAAACCACGTTATTATAAATAAACTAAAATATATACTCTTATAGATAAAGTAGAGTTTCGGAACTTATTTGTAACTTACTCTAGTTAGGTTTTGGTCACGTTTTAGTCACGTTTTAGCTATTAATTAGTTAATTAATTATTAATTTGATTAATCTAATCATTTCTCATACTATCCTTTCTCTTTTCTTCTTCTTTCTACACCGTATATATGCCATCTACTGTTCCGATCCTGTATAAATTACTCTAGAACTAACTTTACCACTCCCATCCTTGACTGAAAGGGAAAAGGAAAAGATGTGGTTTTGTGTACGGTTAATTGAAAAAAAGCTTTTTTAAGAAAGTAAGGTGGTGATGGTTTGGCGAGGATAGCTAAAGTCTTTACACAGAAAATTTAACCAATTTTCTGTCAAGTTCTTTCCTTGCTTTCATTTTATTTATAAATGTTTAAACAAATTATCTTAAAACTAATCATTTCCCTTGAAACGAAAACCGTATTACCGTGTTAACTTGGTGCAAAGCAAAATGCTTGATAGATGGAGGAGCGGAACTAGGCCAGGAACAAAATCGTTCACATGCAAATCGCTTCTTCAGGGCGCTGAAGAATTTTGTTCGGAGCAGTTTGTAGGTTTTATAGTAATGATTTAAGCGGGTTGGTTTTACGAAAAAGGGAGCTTTTGTGAGATGTTTTGCGGGAGGTGGAATTGGGATTTTGAAGGCGACTGAGGGTGTGAATTGAGGCTAACCATTTAGGTTCAAGCGTTGAGGAAGTTGTAAAGAGTTCCTTGTTTCTACCCAGCCTACCGTGCGACCTTCATTATTGACACATACGATAGAGAGAGCCGAGAGATTACTACATAATATTGATCTCAGTTCATTTCCCAATGAAAGTTGGCTTTAATTGAATACCTTTTACTCAGTTTCTAAATTAGCTGAGAGTCTCAACGTATGGGTAGTATCATGTGTGTTTGTTTCAGCTAAAATTTGTGGGACAAGAATGATTTGGATCCAATTTGAAGTAACCTTTGATTTTATGTAATTCGTATTAGGCTGAGGTTATGTGTTTTGCTTTGCATGTAGTATGTTGGCTTGGGTAGGTTACTGTCGGTTACGATCTTGCTGTCGAGTTTATATCATTCTCTTACTTTTTCCTTTTTCCATGTCGCATTCGTCGGCATTTTTTCTTTTTATCCTAGTACTTTCACAGTCTATCTTCGCAAATAATCCGCGCGGGGATATGATGCCGATATCGGAGAGTAAGATAAAACTAACATGTAGGCACCCTTTTCAACAAGGAATAGAGTCGTTTGGGTCGGGCGAAGGTCAGCTTTTCGATATCGAGTTGCGCGATGAAGACAGTTAAATAGTAAAGAACCAATGAGCGAGCTTTGAAGTTGCATACATTTGAAGCAAGAAGATAAGTAGAGTAGTAAGGTTAGCTGGAAACCTTCTTTCTATCTTTGTCTTGCCAACAGGTTAAATGGCTTATCATCTACTTCGATCCAATAGGGTTTTCATCAAGTAATATTCAGGAAAGAACTAACAGACCGTCATTTCTCGGTAGCTAGGTTGCCCAAGAATTCAAACCTTTTGTCGTGACATTATATTGGGTAATTAACCATGAAGCAACCGAGAAGGATTTGGGAACTGCGAGTATGATATCTAAGTCTCATCGGGAGAAAGATGTTGTACAAAGGCATACTTGGTGTCGGAGTTGAAAGTTGACACACAAGGCGATCGTTGTTGGGCAGCGGGCAAGTGATGAATGGGCTGAAGCTCTTTGTTTGCAAAGTCTTCAGTTTGATTAGCTTTATTATTTTCGCTCTTCTGAAAAACCATTGTTTGCTGCAATTTCTGAAATTTTCTGGGTAATAGGATTTTGTAAACAATGTTCCGATGATGAGTGATATGATTGGTTGAAGTTCTGTGACCAATCAATTCCAACAAAAGCGGTCATATTTCCCAACCTCCTTTTTTTTCATGACACGCAACTTTTCCTCGTTCACTTCTATTTCATAAAATGCCTCTTGCTTATATTCCCAAGTCTCTCGCCAATACCATATCATCCAGACCCGTAACAGCGATTTATCTCTGCGCATACCCGGCAAACGCAGTCTCTCTCTCACCGGATGCGAAATTGACCAACCATTGGGTAATGTACCTCGCCGGGACTGATTCTGAATCAATACGATTTGATCCCAGTCCCACAGGTCCAGAAAACTCTCTTGATCTTATCATAAGTGACAACTGTGCCCATACCGACGATGCAGTCAAAACGATCCAGCTTTCCGTTGCTGCGGATATGACAGCTGGAAATATCCTCAGTCATATTATTAATTCCGGGTATGATAGGTATATCTTCAGTCCTGGAGGGCAAGGATGTAGGTTCTGGCTTTGTACGGTTGTGGCATCGCTGAGGGCAGCGGGGTATATAAGTGATGATCAGGAGGTGGATGGTTCTACTGCTGCTTTGGGCGTTGTTTGGGATGATGAAGGGGGCCAGATTCCCGTCTCTCAGCAGGTTGGTATTACGAAGGGAAGTTTTCAATCTTAAGGAATGAAAAATGGGAAGGAACTACCTAGAGGGGGTATCTTGGTGCCACGTGCGTGCGCGTCGAAGTCGCGCGGAGAAGGTGCCACCCAGCAAAGGACTAGCCGGAGCAGGCGCAATTCTTGTCTGACATGCTAGACTTCGGAGGTAAGACCAAAATCTTTGCGCAAACCAAAAATTAGTTCTAATTATCATATAGGTGAACTATGGTTCGACTGGAAGACTCCCAAGGTAAAATATGTATTTGCGATCTTGCAGTGAACTTTTCGCCTTCGTCGCCAACATCTTTCCCCTGCTTTTTTGGTGGGAATAATATATACAACATCTGGCATGTACTATGAGAAGGGGTCGACTTACTCTTTCACACTATTTGCCTGATTGTGAGGTACGGGAAGGGGATATGATCAAGCTTTAAAATAATGTTTTAGAGAAATGGCAATTTTTAGTCAAACTCAAATGCGAAAAGCATTGCAACAAGGCCTAAGTTAGTCGAATTGAAGCAATTCCAAACAGTCTGGTTTCACAGACTCTTTTCCCTTTTCGGTTCCCATCTTGCAGCACGCTCTTCTTTTCTTTGTCTATGCTGCCTCAATTTCAAAGTTCACCTCTCAGCTTTCCGATCTCGGAGTCCTGCAAGCGTTTGCTCCACCTCGTATTCAATACTACGTACAAGGTATTTTCCCGAGCTACCATGGAAATGCCGTTCCCCATTACCCACTTCCCGCGAATGGCGAAAGCTCCAGCGTAGGAAAGTGGACCTAGTGGTTCAAATAACGTTATCAGATCCTTTTCTACCCGCGCCAAGCAAGGGGTGAAAAGATCAGATTAAAAGGCTTGGCTTCTATGGGTCCACTATTTGTCAGGAGTTCATTATCGTTCGAGGTGCTAAAGAGGAAGGAGGGCTAGGGGGTGTTGGTTTATTTGGGGAGGTTGGAATAGAGTGTTTTCCCAGTTGCGGAGGTTGCGGTGGCAAAATGTGAATTTTGGAGCTTTGAGCTGGAGTCTGACTGGCATGGTGACTTTGGGTTTGGGGAGCACGATCAATTTCTTTTATGTCTCATTGGTTGAAAACTAATTATACGGAGTATCAAATGTTTACTCGAGAGGCTGCTGCACCTTGGGTGGCGATTTCAAGACTTATTACATGAAACTCCCACTTTGTGTGTTGTTCAACCAGTTGGGATTTTGTCGATCCATCTCAATCTTCCGTCCACATAAATCCCCATATAGTTCGACCAAGGAGTCGGAATCATGTCCTAGAATAGACATCATTTTATAGCGCGCCATAATAACTCTATCTAGAATTGATATCCATAACTTATAGGCAGCCAAGTGATCATGGCCGAGGTCACTAACACAAATGCTGCCATGGATGTGTTTTTCACGACTTGGCACAGGAGATTCTTCGCGATCGGGGTAGTGGAATGAGTTATAATACCATGGTGATCTGCCTAAAACCAGATTCCTTTGCATTCATGTTCTCTCGACATTCTTGGTCGTACCGGAATCGAATTCAGTCCCATCTAAGTTGCACATCGGTCGCCACCATGAGTTCCAAAGATTCCCAAGGGAAGGAGCCAAAAGTGGCGGAGAATGGCTTGGAGGCACCACCAGCTTCCAAGGATGAAGAAAACGTGCAGGAAGGTGTGAAGCAGATCGAAGCCATCACCGAGGCATGGACTTTCAAAGCACTGATTGTTACCTATGTTTTGTAAACTTCAATCATTGTCCACACCTTAAAATGTGCTAATCTTTCTAAGCATCTACCTATGCTCCTATAATCACTCGATGCAACAGCAGATGAACAGCAATCTCGCACCTTATGTCACTTCGTCTTTCTTCCAGCATGGATTGACTGCTACCACTGGTGTTTTAGCGAGTATTGTTGCAGGTGTCTCGAGACTTCCCCTTGCTAGAATTATCAATATTTGGGGCCGTATTGAGGGTTTCATTATTGTTAATTTGCTTTGTGCTTTTGGTATGGAATAAGTTTCGCAAGAGACCACAACGCAATTCTGACGGTTCAAACAGGTTTGTTACTCATGGCTCTCTGTCGAAATGTTGAGACGTATGCTGCAGCTCAGGTATAGACTCCTCGCATTTCATTATTCTGAACGCCCTCGATCAATCAAATAAAATATGCGAATGGTTTAGGATAATTGAGTTTCGTTACTCTTGGTTATTATAAACTCCCTTACTAACTGCTTACCCTAGGTCTTCTACTCAGTTGGAAATACAGGGATTGGATACATAATCACAATCATTATCTCTGACACAACCTCTCTACGAAATCGAATGATCATTTTCGGATTGAACTCTACCGCTTATATTGGGAACTCCTTCGCTGGCCCGGCTATCGCTCAACTGTTTTACAAACATAGCAGTTTCAGATGGGCATTTGGTGCTTTCGCGATCATTGTGCCTTTCATGGCTATTCCTATCGTTATCATACTTTGGCTCAACCTTCGAAAAGCTAGACAACAAGGCGTTATTCAGGAGAAGGAAAAGAGTGAGAGAACTTGGAAGGAGTCTACTGGTTATTATTGGAGGGAGTTTGATGGTATAAAATCTCACCCTCGAATCCGCAGAGAAATACTAACAAAAACAGTCGTTGGGATGTTCTTGATCATCGTTGGCTTCGCGTTGGTTCTTCTCCCTCTCAGTCTTGCTGCGAAGAGTCTCAACAAGTGGAAGTCAGCCTACATCATCGTCATGTTGATTCTCGGCGCTCTTATTCTTGTTGCATTTGGTGTTTGGGAGAGATTTTATGTTTCTGTTCCGTTGTTCCCATGGAAGTTTCTCAAGGATAGAACGATTCTTGGAGCTTGTGGTCTTGCATTCGCACTTATGCTGTCCACTGCGTAAGTCATTCTCACTCGACTTCTTTTCCTTTGCTAATATTTCCAAGGTCCTGGGACTCATACTTCTCTTCATATCTTCAAGTCGTTCACCGTTTGAATATTCGCGATACAGGATACATCCTCAACATCTACAATGTAGCATCCTGCACCTGGGGTCCAATAGTCGGCCTGTAAGTCATCCTGCTCCCCTCCCAAGCCTCCCTCTCACATTCATTTAGTCTCATCCGCACAAGCGGCCGCTACAAATGGGTAGCTTGCTGCGCTGTCCCCGTATCCTGTCTCGGAACCGGTCTCCTCATCCACTTCCGCCAACCCGGGGCATACATTGGCTACATAGTAATGACCCAAATCTTCAAAGCCACCGCCAACGGCACCTTGATCATCTGCGAACAACTAGCGGTCATGGCCGTAGTCCCACATAATGAAATAGCTGTCATGATCGCTGTTATCGGTCTCTTTTCCTCCATTGGTTCTGGAATTGGAAGATCAATCAGTGGAAGTATTTGGACAAATCAACTTCCTGGCGCGCTCATGAAACATTTGCCCGAGGAGAGTAAGGGGAATTTTACTAGGATCTATGGGAGTTTGCCGGTGCAGTTGAGTTATAAGTGGGGGAGTCCTACTAGGGATGCTATTGTACTTGCGTATGGGGAGGTGCAGAGGAAGATGTTGATTGCGGGGACTTGCTTTTTGCCGCTTGCGCTTGGGTGTGTTTTCTTGTGGAGGAATGTTAATGTGAAGAATTTGCATCAGACTAAGGGGCAAGTGTTTTAGGGAGATGGTGGGAAACACTTGGAGATGAGGCACTGGGGGATTGGAAGTAAGGGTCTAATTTTAGGGAGGAATAGGGTTATCACAGATTAAGAGTGTTTTAGGGAAGACTTCATACAGCCATGGTTCGCTTTACGTCCCCTTTACGAGAGATTGTAAAAAGTGTCGGATAATCATAATTATTATTCGCGACGGTTTAAAATGGATATTTTTATTGTCCTAAACCTTTTCGAACAATAGCTATTTCCCAATAAAAAATTTAAGTAATAATCTCTAGGTTGCTGGCAGCATGGCCAAATCTCCTACTTTTACCTATTATCTATGAGCTCGCTTAAAGCTGTTCCCTCAATTCACCTTTTGCCTTTCCTCATTTCCATGTATTCGCTTCATTAGAACATGGAAAATAGAATATACAGTTTATGCGACTCACACAGTATGCAGAGGCCATTTTCAAAAACATCAAAGGCAAGAGAATTGAGTTCGCAAGTGTTCCTTCTCGTAGTTGCAATTTTCGCCCCCGTATCCAGTACCAAGAAGACTATCTCATTTATTCCGACTTAGTGAACTGCCATCAAATGACCTCATATAGTCTCTAAAACTCCTTCATCTAAATGATCCTCTCTCAAATTTCAAAATCCCGAAACTCTCAAATCTCCCCCAGACAACTTTCTAAACCAATTACCGGGAGGCAAATTATGCTGGCACAATCTCCAAAGGCGTAATACAAGCAAACAACTGAATCAACTGATAAGTCTCCAGTGGCCCACCACAAGGACCCAAAATATCAGCAGCCTCAGAGAGTTCATAAGCTTCTTTATGAGTTCTAATGCAATATCCATGATCACTAGGGACACCACGTGATCCGTCGGGATTCTTCCAGTGGATTTCCCATTCTCCCTCTCTACCTGGGTGAGGATATAAGGTCTGGAATACATCATTAGCGAGAAGGAGTAAGAAGGAGTAAGAAGGAAAAGAAACATACAATATCATCCAAAGCTTCGTTGGTAATAGGACTACTCTCCTCATCTAGAAACTCTAAACGGGTAATAGGCATGTTGGCGATCGCGTCGCATCCTTCATCTGGGATACAGTAACAGTCATCACAGGAGAAATCTCCCCAGGAATTGATGTCATTGTCTCCAGCATGTACTGGATTATATCAGTATAGTGTTTTAGAAGCCCAGGGGATAGGTGTTGTGCTACTGAGTAAAATAGAAGAAAGAGAAGTGTACTTACACCAGACTGTGCGAGGAGTGTTGTAACAATCTGGCTTGGTAGCGAAGAACATTATTCCTTCGGATTGCATGGCTTCGCCTTGAGCGGGGGCAAATTGATTGGAGGCTCCGTAGTAAATTAGAAAGTCGGCTTTTGTAGGTGTGGCAAGAAAGATGACAAGGAGAAATGCGAGGATGGCTCGAGGTTGCATTTTGAAGAAGGCATGGAAGGTTGAAGTGTTGAAGTGTTGAATATGAAGTGTTGTGGAAGTGTTCTGAGAAATTATATGAATCAAGAGTAGTGGTTTTGGTTCAAGAGCATATGTGGTGTTTGTTTCAAAGGAAGAGAGGATCTGCAGTTGATAGCAGATATATTTATAGAAAAATGGCTGCTAGCTTAGAACCAGCCTGCAAGGATTAAACATGATATTGATGTAAATGCCTACTCTACTTGAGGATTTCTGTATGTCAGGTTCCTTGGCTATGAGTTTTGTTTACTTGACGTCAGATTTAATTAAGTGATATAATTTGCTAAGCGACGTGTGAGTGATATAAAGTAAATAGATTCACTCTGCTATGAGGGGAAAAAGATTCCAAGGTCGTCATAGAGTGCCAAGTCCCAAGTATTCACTTATAAGACCTAAATTAAAGAAAAGGAATATAAGTTGTTTAGCTACTTACAGGTCACCTACATATATCCGAGAAAAACAGTAAAATATGTAGGCATTAATTTGCGAAGGGCTTCGAAGAGAATGAAGAAACTAAGTTTCTCATTCTCCTAGGTCTTCTTGGACAATAATTGCTACCATCTTGAACCGGTTATAAAATGGAGGTAAAAGTAATGCCCACATCTCTTACTACTTATCGAGTTTTTCCACACGATCTCTCGCTCAAAAATCCAAACAAACCATGGAATCGCCTTGAAAAAAGAGTCTCTCTAAATAAGCCGACTTAAAGGTTCTTAAAGAGAAAAGGCTTCCTCTGTGACTTTTAATTTCCTGGTTAAACAACACGACATCATGGCAATCTAGTATCCTCAAATCCAAATGCCAAAAGAAGACCAAACGATGAAGCGTTTATGTGACCAAAATGCTTTTTTTATGAGTTATACCATGAGAACGCCATGGGAAAAGCCTATGAAGGATTTTTTGATATATTTGAAAGCCACTTGAATCCAACAGCCAGGTGCAGAAAATGTACATTACAACTCACAACAAGGGTTCAATGCAGACTGAAGAAGGAATGTACAATGTGCTTGAAGAACCAAAGTTGTACGGCAAACTCCAAAGACTTCCAGCAAATTGAAAAGAGAAAAATATAAAAAGTTCATAAATGAAAATACCAAAAAGAAACTCAAAGGAGAACTATCTCATATCCATAACCATATTCTTTTCCGTTGCAAATTTGCGACATAAAAACAAAGGCTGGCTGGTAAAACCAAATCTCCTAGAGAACGACATGGAGAAATGGCATTGATGATGTATTGCATAAACTCACAAGCTCTCTGTGAGCGCCATTTCTGACCTGATCAGCAGCAACAAGCCATGCACCAAAAGAAACAATATAAGATGTATAATCTCTGTCCATCCTCAACCCAAAAACGCTATAACGCCTATCCATGCAACCCTCTTCCAATCCCAGAGTCTTATCTCTATGCAAGCCCTTTAGACGCCTAATACCGAGTCCGTAGCCATCATACATCATACTCAACCTTCCACCGAGTTTCCCTTCCTCCCTTACTGCCCGGCAACCCAGTCTGAATCTCTCCGCTCTTTTCCAGTATCCCACCCGTCTATGGCCCTTCATTTCTCAACCATAGTCCCACTCCCCCCAGCACCTCCACCCCTAGGTTTAGGCATCTTCTCATAAGCATTAGGACTCCTCTTCCTCTCCCTCCCCTTCCCCTTTCCTTTTCCATGATCATGTCCACAATCCTTTCCATGTGCGTTTCCATTTCCTTTCCCCCCACCACTCATTCTAGCCCCTCCATCATCATTCCCAGAATCGTCGCTATCGCTGCTATCACTACCACTCGAACTCTCGTCGCTGGATTCATCGATCCCTTTGGGTGCGTGGTATATACAACATACTGCAATCAATATGTTAGCATCATTCTTAACCCGTCTAAACCCACCCTTCCCCTGCCCCTCACTCACACTCCCCAACCAAGCATCATCCCCAAAACGTGGTGGGAAAGATAAAAACAAACCTTTACTCTTCTTCCTCCCCAACCCCTCATTATCCACCACATCCTCCGCCCATTGTATCCTCGGTCCCGTCCTCTCCGCCTCCGCTCCTCTCAGATGCAAAACCGGCGCTGGTTCCCTATTACTTGTGTGGCCGAAATCATGGATTGTCTGGGTTTGCGTGGCGCTTGGTTGGGCGGAGGAGGTTTGGGAGCGTGTGTGGGTTGAGGTGGAGGTTGAGCTTGCGGAATTGTTTTGGGTTCGGCGGGAAGAGGACATTTTGAGGAGGGGTGTGCGTGAGAGTTATGGGATTTGGGTGCTCAGGTTTGAGGATATGTGTCGTGGAGGAGATGGTGGGAAATGGTGTCGCGATGAGGCTTTGAAGAGGGGCAAGCTTTTGGTGGAGCTTTGTAAGATGGGTTCCGGGGGTTTGTTGATCGCGGGGTACTTGTGAAATACGCTCGATAGTTGTATGAGCGATCAAGCGGGTGGGGGAACAATATCGTGTTTTGTAATGGTGATGTATGTAATGTCGTAGTTTTCCCTTGCCTGTTTTCTTAATTCATTGTCAGGCTATCAATGTTGCCCCACGTTTGCTGAGGTCAACACCGAGGTAGCAGCGAGTGAATGGCTATCATCATTGCGAGAATTCACACCTTTTGTATTTACTCATTGATTTCAAAATAACATTTTGTTATATTCAGTTTCATAAATCATATCTACATAACCATTAAAACCCCCAGCAAAAGCCCTCCAACCCACGCTCCTCCCATACCAACTTTTGTCCCCAAATTCGGACTCCCCTTATCCACAACGGCAGTCGCAGTAGCAGAAAGAGAAGTACAACTCGCAGTCCCGCATTGATACCCACTAGGACAACAATTTCCCCCATCACTTGCCGCACAACTTGCCCAACCCGTTGCACAGGCACCAGTTGGATTGGCAGATGTAGCAGCTGGACCCACGGGAACAGCAATTGTAAGGCCATTACTGATGATTGTTGTAGAGCTTGTGGTGGGACAGGAGACTTTCTCGCAGTTTCGGCCTACGCGACAGCATCCTCCGTCGTAATGTGCTGAGCAGGCGTAGAATCCTGTTGGGCACAGGGTTTCGATGCCCGAGGAAGCGACGGTGGAAGTGGAGAGAGTTTCACTTGTTGGTCGGACTGGGGGGACGCCTGTGGCTGTTGTTATTGGACTTCGAGTCGAGGATATAGGGGTGGTGGATGTAGGAGATGGTATTGTCGAGGTTGTCGATATTCGAGTGGTGCTCGCCGCCGTTGGCGCTGGAACAACTACCACAGAAGAAGATGAAGGAGTAGCTGTTGGTGTTGAAATAATAGTAACTGTAGTATTAAGAACACCTAGAAAAATGTTAGCACTTTCCCTACAACATTTCTCCACGACCACTTACATCCAACCCCCTCACAAACATAATTCGGTATACAACATCCCCCTCCAAGATTCGCAGCACAAGGTGTATTCGGCGTATTACAATTCGTAATCGTTCCCCCACAACTACCTCCCTTAGGACAACATCCAACAGGTCCCAACCCCGTATCCTGAATCATAAAACAGCTCTCATTTGTTGAACAACAGCTATTCGGGTATCCAATGGCCGAGCAATCCAATGTTCCAACTGGGCATATAAAAGCTCTCTTCTCAAGTAATGCCAGTACCGCAGCTCCTCTCGCTCTCAGATCCATATGTTCAAGCTCGTTTTCGGTATGTAAAGCAAAGGGTGGCCGGAAAGGCATGGCCATTGTCCCGTTCGATAATAACATAGCTTCCTCATCATCTCGAGCTCGTAATGGTAAGGAAACTTGGAGCGTTGGTTGTGTTGAATCTTCTGAGAATTGCCAGTATTCCATGTAAAACTTCTCTCCTTCATCTTCGCTCATTTTCATAACTCCTACTGGACTTCTTCCCATTCGCAGATGTTCCTCGACTACTTGGCGTCTGAGAAGCTGCGCATCGTTTCTGGCTTCGAGATTCGACTGCCATCGTGCTGGAGTTCCGTTTTCGTTGGTTGAGTTTGCAGATATGGGATGCGAGACTATTAGGAGGAGTATTGAAGCCGGAAGGCTGTAGATCGAGTCGAGGCGCATTGCTAGATTCTTGGATGTGGTTGGGAGGGGTAGCAACTGTAACGCCACTGCCAAAGAGCTCGAGAAGGTGTGTGAATGTGTGGAAATACAAAATATGCACCTACATGTAAGAGCAAATCGGGAGGGAAAGGGAAGATTCAAACCATGGACTTGATATCCTAGAAATTTCAGTGGCTGGGGATTCGTTGGTGGTGTCCCACTCCCACACCGACTCAGCAGGATTTCGTAGTGTGTTGTCAGAGTGGCTGGGAAAGCTTGGAGCTACCTGGACAACATCAGAATATCGAGTATCAAGAAATTGTCTCAGGTGGCCTTTGTTCTAATATCTGCAGCTAGACACAGCAGAGATGCTTCGTACAGAACGGAGTTTGTTTCTGGAAGAGGGTTAGGGAGTGAATCATTTCAGATGAGCTGCAACCCGGATCTGCAGCTTCCCGGAGAGATCAGCTGATTTGGCGTCTATCTCCACTTGAACACGCGCTGGATTCCAGTCTTGTATCCAACCCCAAGCACCATCAACGAAAATATTCAAATATGCCGCCACGAACAGATGAAGCACAAGCGTTCTACTACGCAGTTTACAGTGCCATTCAAGAGATCCCACATGGAAAAGTTACCAGTTATGGTCATATTGCGCGGTTGATAGGAACTCGTAAGTTTTATGAATCTTACAAATCGAACTCCAATATCAACAATTTCTGTATTATTCAATTTTCATTATACTTTGAGATATTTAGAACCTGTAAAGCTGACGCTCAAAAGCACAAAGACCTCGACAAGTAGGCGTTTGCCTCAAACATCTCCCCTCCGATCCATCTTTGCCGCATCACGGTAACAACGTCCCATGGCAACGAGTCATCAATTCCAAAGGAATAATATCACCACGGTAAGAGCATTGCTCATTAATCTTCTTCTTGGAATTCCTTCTCCGATCTCCGATTGTTTCGCCTCGAGTATCTAGAATATAGCTGACATATGATATTAGAAATCCCAACGGAGCAGCAAACCAAGCGCAAGCCTTACGAGTAGAGGGAGTCACAGTCAATACCAACGCTTTAGGAGAGTTCTCCGTTGATCTAGTGGAATATGGATGGTTTCCTCGACAGTTACCGAGTGAAGAAGCGGCGGGATTGGAACCGCATGATTTTACTGATGATGAAGAATGAATGTTTTGTTTTTTGAAGGTGTTTATTTGCTTGCCTTGTTTCTCGGGTGATACTTTCATAAGCCAGATGTTCTACACTTCTCGTCGTTCGTTTTTCTTCTCTTTTGTCGATCAGCAAATTTGATTTCTAAAGTTGTTCTCGGTTTCATTTGGATTTCTTCTTCAACTAGTGTTATGCAAATGGTAAGAATCCCGATCTTTACTCCGCGCACTCTGTACACCACCTCATTTTATTGCTTCCGATATTCTAGGGCAGTTGCATTCATTGCCTAAGGAAGTTTAGAGAATTTTCACACACGAATCCTCGAAAACTTCTCGGAGAACCAATGTGATTGTTCTAGACTTATTTCCACATGGCTTACAACAGCAGGTGTGCCTACGAGCCTCTCTACCCCATCGACCGGCTCAACCTCAGGACTCCTCGTGAAAGAAGAAGCTAAGACAAGACCCTTCTACATCCTTCTCATTTTTCTATCACAAATGACAAGAATATCCATTTTTGGTGGCATTGATTATCACGACCCACAAAGGGTACAATTGAACGACACCTAACCCGAATATTCTTCACTTCATATTTCCAACCCCAAAAGTTCAGGTCTTTATGTCACAGGACTTTTTTAGGACTCTCCATGTTGCCATTATAACTCTATCACGCAATACGCTTTGAGTCCTACATATCGGACTTAACGGGATTCCTGAAACAAACGCCGTCTACTAAGTTTAGGCATCGATATAACTATATCCAACAATCCTTCCTTCTCCCTTGGCACTTCCAATTCCACAAAATACCCAAATACACCCCAAGCAAAATATCCCCACCATGGCTCAACAGACTCAACCCAGCGCCTACACACAAGGCCACTCCTCCTACACCCTAACAACCCAAACCGCCCGCACCCTCGACTCCTCAGCCTCCTTCCTCCTCCCCTACATCACACCCACCTCTCGCATCCTAGACATCGGTTGCGGCCCGGGAACAATAACACAAGGACTCGCTCTCTCTGCTCCCCTCGGCCAAACAATCGGTCTGGACAACTCCCCAACTGTGATAGAAAAAGCGAAGGCTCTAGCAAAAGATCAGGATATCAAAAATCTAAGCTTTGTGGAAGGAGATGTCCTAAAAGACTTACCATATGAAGACGAGAGTTTCGACATCGTTTGGTCCTCGCAATTTTTCGGGCACCTCCCCCCACCTGAACTTCCCCTCCAAGCTTTAGCAGAGATTAAGCGGGTCCTTAAGAAAGGTGGTGTATTAGCAACACGCGACTCAGCATCCCAAAATTTCTACCCTCCCTCTTATAAACTCGACCGTCTCTGGGTAGGGAATCAAATAAAAGCAATTTATAAAAACCAACCTGTTCCTCCTGAAGGCACGACGGGGCAGCAGATGCCGATGCTTGTAGGGGAAGCTGGGTTTAGGGATGTGAAAGTTAGTGCTGGGACGACTGTTTGGTCTGGGAAGGAAGCTTTGAGTAAACTGGCGTGGAGAGCGAAGGGTCAGTTGACGGAGGGGGATGAGGTTTGGAGGAGTTGGAGGGAGGCGGGGGTTAATGAGAGCGAGATTGGGGAGTGCATTGATAGGGTTGGGGAGTGGAGTGTGGTTGAGGGAGCGTGGTTTGTGGCTGTTCATTGTGATGTTTTGGGGTGGAAATGAGGTATGAGTTCGACTGCGGGGAGGTTCTAGAGAGGGTAGGGGTTCAACATGGGGTTTGATTTTATAAGCGAGTGGACAATATGGTGCGAAAGCAGTATACGATGTCTCAGTCATTTGGAGAAATATCGAGTCTTGAATTACACTTTTATGGATGAGTTCTACGTGATAAAAGTCGTCTTCCATCACTGGGGAGAATTTTGTGTTGTGGTTTCCCTATTCACTTGTATATATAGTATCACAAGGTTTGAAATAATTGATTCGATCGAACACAATACGATGAATAAGAATCTTACAAATTTTAAACTTCACACTTAGTGTTGTACTATGAAAGCTGCGATGGCGTTGAATTTCTGGTTTGTATTTTGAGTCTATTGGTGGGTTACTTACAAGTAGCATGGTTCTCGGGCCTATTTGTAGGCGACCTACCAATTGTAAGACTTCTTGTTTTTGAGCTATTGGTAAGTTACCTACAAATAGCACAGTTTTTGTTTTAGGGCTATTTATAGGTGACCTATGAGTAGCAAGATTGGAAGATTACGCAAATTGCAAGAGAAGATTCTTCTTGAGAGATACTCTTTTATCTAAAACCACTGGCGCCTGAAATTCAAATCCATGCTCCACTGGAAAAGTGTGGAGTTTTCAAGGTGGTGACAAGCATTGAATGTCATTTTCTGAATCCAAAGACCCAAAAATAGTTTTAATCATTTGTGAATCCCCAATTCGCATACGGCACTTCAAAACTGCAAAGGTATCAACTTTTCCTCTTCTCCGATAAAGTCTACTTGGCTCCACTTCCCGTCAAAGTCCTAGCATCAGTTCTAACCCCTTTCCCCTTACCCACAACTTCAACCTTAACACCACTCTCCCATCTCAAAAGAGTAACGGAGTGTTTTCCAAAAGTAAACCTTCCCTTTCCATCCCAAGTACTCTCCACAATCCCAACCTCCTCCTTCCCCTTCATATTCGAAACCTGAATATCCTGTCCCGTAACATTATAAACCTTCACCTCCCCCTCAACACCCTTAAGTTCAGTCTCAAACCCCTTCGTCTCACTAATATTGACAACAGCGAGCGTAACCGTCCCCGTCTCGCTAACACAAGCACTAACATCCAACCAACTCGCCCCCGTCTCTAGCACACCTTGCAACCAACTCGGCTCCGTAACCCCATCGTAAGCCCCTCCTCTCACATGTGTACCAATAGTATATCCCCTCATATACTTACTATAAAGAAGTAGCGGCCACCAAGTAGTCTGTTTCACAATCCCCTCTTTCGTCGTCATCAGTGGTGAGATAACATTAACACTCTGTGCAATATTCGCCATGCCCACCCACCTCGATTGTCGGACGAAAACATTCAACCACACACCAACTGCAAGCGCATCACTCAACGTATACGCCTCTTCTCCTCCTTCCTCTCCCGGGGATCTCACGGGATCCCAAACATTCCACTCATCAAAGCAGATAGTCGTCTGAGGCGTACTACTAGGAATCTTATTCTTTATCCTCGCCAAATCAATCATCGCAGCCGTCGTCTCAATTGCTCTTTCCGCTGCTAAAGGAGCAGTTGCGTTCAGAAGATGGGAAGGGGAAGAGGTGTACATGTGGATTGAATGCATATCGATGTATTTTATGCAATCTTGCAGGACCTTGTGATCCCAGGTTGAGACTCCGTCTTCGCCGCAGAGGATGAGGCAGAGGGAGGGGTCGAGGAGTTTGAGGGCTTTTGCCCATTGGAGGGCGGTTTTGGAGTAGTCTTCTACCGTCATTTGTCCGACTTGCCAGGGTCCCCACATCTGGATGTTTTGTTTAGCTTTTGTGGGAGTTGGGAAAAGGGGAGATGTACCTCGTTACCAAGTGCCCAGTATTTAATATTGTAAGGCTCTGGATGACCGTTTGCGCGACGCATGTTGGCGTAGTAAGTATTTCTTGTTCCGTTGCAGTATTCCACCCATGCTAATGCCTCGTCGAGAGTTCCGGTTCCGAAATTGAGTGCGAAATATGGTTCTACTCTCTTTTCTTTTCCTTCACTGAGGACATCGAGGAAGTGCATGAATTCATCGGTTCCTATTTTCTTGATCAGTCTTATTCTGCCAAATACAATCACCTTTCTGGAAATGAGACGAGATGAAATGACAAACCAAATTCATTCGTCTCAGTTCCTAACCATGCAAGTTCTGGTCGTGCAGGTCTTTTATCTTTAGGTCCTACTCCATCTTGCCAGTGGTAGGTCGCGACGAAGTTTCCTCCAGGGTAACGGATTACGGGGATATCGAGTTCTCGCAGTGCCTCCAGGACATCGGTTCGATAACCGTGTTTGTCTGCTAGGGGACTTCCTGGTTCGTATATTCCCCCGTAGATGCAACGGCCCATGTGTCTGTAAACTTTAGTAAGTGCGTGTTCGGAAAGAAAGATTTTTGATAGTTATCGATCCGTCTTGCTCGTCCAGGTGTTGAAGGTTTTCATATATGAATTCTCTTATCCACAAATTCAGTTACCAAAACGCAAACAACTGAGCGGATGCCATGATGGGAATACAGTCAACTGAACATCCAACCACTTCTTATACAAGCCGGTAACGTGAAGAAAGATAGTAACCACTAGGCATTATTTTCTTGTCAAACGGATATGGCACATTCCAGACTCATATCATATCAAGAATCAAAATTCTCTAAAGTCCATAAGGAAAAAAGTTGAACCACTTGGTCGTTGAAAATTGATATTCGTTTGGTCTTCTTCCAACAGCACCTGGGTAATGATCTTTCTACTCACTCCATGAAACCTCCATAAATCATGTCATCTGAATTCGTTAGCAATGTTCAATTTGTCGGAAGAATTGCATTCACCAATCTTTGATAACCTCCTCGAAACATCAACATCAATCGATGGCGCAGAACCCTCTTCAATTCTCGTGAAAGTCGTCATCTTAGGCACGATAATTCTAAAGCAAAAGGGGTTCCAAAAGAAAAGGGTATCTTGAAACCGAGCTGGAAGTGCGCGCAATAAAGTTATTTATCAATCCAAGTGGATCGCGCAGTGTAACAAACGATGCGCTGTGAGACGTCAAGATATCCCACTCTCACATGCGGCTCCACTGATATTGAATGGATGGTTACGAGAAGCCGAGTTTTCCAACCAGGAACGGCTTGTTGAATTTTGAGACGGTAATTTATCTCATGAAAATTGGATCTTTGTAACGAAACAACGAAATTCATGATCCCAAAACGATGGTTTGTCCATGCCATCCATGTGGCACGAGGAACAATATCACACCGAGTCCCGAGATTTTCGATGAGGTTGTCAAAACTTTGGGTGATTCCGTTCCTTCTCTCTCATTGGAGCGCGTAGAAGTCATACCTGGGATACAAAAAATTGCTGGGTCCTTTTGTTTGAGCGGCTCGGCTTGTGAGTGGAGGAAGAAAGCTGTCAAGCCGAAGAAGCGACAGGTGGCGGCAAGATCCTTGAATGACAGGCTTCTTTCCCCACCTCGGTTTTTTATGTGGATGCTTTCCTTCACTTCCCCACATCAACTCCAGACTTTCTCACACCAGATCCCCTCATGTCGGTTCAAAGTTGACCAGCCCCGTGATTACGATGCTTGGTCACACTTCGTCAAGCTTCATTGTGGTACGACAGTGGCTTGCATGGACTCAAGCGGAGCACCGATGGATTTTGCTCCAATCGCCATGGTTCCTGCTTGGGATCCTTCTTTTTACAAAGTGGTATACATATGTAAAGTTTACTGGGTTTTCAGGGTAGGTATGAAGTTACCAGGCAAACATGTTCTCGAACTCAGTGACTGAAATCCCGGAAAACATGATCTCGCTAGAGACTCTTTGCAACAGACAACAGAACCGGGATAAGTATGGACGTCTCCAAGGAGCTCTTGGCTTGCGAATTGTCTCAATGACGAATCGTCAAAGGGAACTGGACGAGATATTGAAGGGTTTACCATCATGGCTTGGAACATAAAAAGTGCTGGGGACTTTGCCACGGCTAATTAGTCTCATCTTTCTATTCGCTATCTGCAAGGACAGGCATCAGCTACCCCAGTTCCCCGCATGCTCTGCTCCCTTGTTATAAGGTCCCCATCATCTCCAGCTTTGGAAGTTTTCCGATCAAAAGATTTTGGTCTTCTCCATCTGAACTTTGGAGCTTCACCTGGATTTTCGCTTTCCCAATCGACAAGATGGCGATTCCTCCCAAGATTTATCAGGTGAGTCTCTGTGGAATCAATGGCTCATTTTAGTTCACTTGCTCACCCTGATTGCAGTTTCTCGTGGGCGTGTTTGCCTCTATGGGATCTATCCTTTTTGGATATGATCTTGGAGTTATCGCTGAAGTGTGAGTCGCACTGACTGATCTACTCGGGAAATGAAACTAATTTTGATAGTATCGCGTCCGAAACCTTTGTAGACTTCTTCCATGACCCGAATTCAGTAAAAGTGTAAGATTTCGAGATCTTGGAGAATGATAGCGTTTCTAACAAACTTTAAGGGGCATGGTGGTTTCTTTCTTCACAGGCGGCGCTTTCTGCGGTGCAGGTTTGGCAGGACCAGTCAGTGAAGTGTTAATTTCAAATTCTTTACTAGGCTAACCCAAATAGTGTGGTGATCGATTTGGACGAAGATGGACTATCGTGGTAGGATCTATTGTATACCTGATTGGCGGAGCACTACGTATGTCGATGAAATTCCCCAATCTTCACTCCCTTGCCGCATCTCCACTCTCCCGAGTTAGTCTAAATGAAGCAAGCTCCTGTCATTTTCTCCAATCTTCTCTAAATCAAAAACTGACAATTTGTCAACTAGAAACCGGCGCGCAAAACATCGAATATCTCTACGCTGGCCGATGGCTAGCAGGTGTAGGTGTTGGATTCCTGGTCATGATTATCCCTCTATACCAAGCCGAAATCGCACACCCCTCCATTCGTGGCACAATCACATCTCTTCAACAATTCATGTTGGGAATAGGTGCCTTCCTCGCAGGTTGGATATCATACGGTACATACATTGGAATCAAGGGTTCTACAGCACAATGGCGTATCCCACTCGGACTTCAAATGGCACCAGCCGTTGTTTTGGGTGCATTGATCTTCCTCTTCCCAGAAAGTCCTCGTGTAAGTTGCCTCAATTCTCGAGAATCAACTCAATGCTAATAAGACGTCAGTGGCTCATTGACCATGGACGACCAGAAGAAGGCTTGAAAACTCTTGCCAGACTTCACTCTAACGGCAACGAACATGATCCCTGGGTTCGAGCTGAATTTGACCAAATTCAAGACAGCATCACTCATGAGCACCAAAACGAAGCAAAATCATACAGTGAATTGTTTACTAATAGATCTTCATTCAGACGTCTTTTCATCGCTTGCGCTTTGGCAGCATCGATCCAGATGACTGGCGTTTCAGCAATTCAATATTACAGTGTTACAATTTATGGTTCAATTGGTATCAGCTCGGCTGATTCTCTCAAGTACCAGGCCATCAACAATATCATTGCATTGGTTGGTGAGGCTTGTTGTATGCTATTTGTTGATAAACTTGGAAGAAGAAGGCCTTTGATTGCTGGAAATTTGTTTAACATGGTACGTCTATTCCTCTGATTTCAACCATCATGTGCTGATATCTATTTATAGCTTACATTTCTCATCGCGTGTATCTTGATTGCTAAGTTTCCACCTGGATCAAGTGATAACAAATCTGCCTCCTGGGGATTTATTGCCTGGTTAGTTTTTGTTTCACCTGCTCCCTGAAAAAGTAAAGTAACACTCCATAGCACCTGGCTTTACAATTTCTCCTTCTCGGCTACCTGCGGTCCTCTATCGTGGGTTATTCCTGCAGAAATCTTCGATACCAAGACCCGTTCCAAGGGTGTATCGATTACAACAATGGTTTCCTTTGCATTCAACACAATGGTAAGCAAGCTCCTCTCACATTCTCCCATCTCTCAACTCTTCCAACTAAATCGAAAACTAACACCCTTCCCCACAGATCGGACAAATAACCGGCATAGCAATGACAACCATCGGCTACAAGTACTACTTCCTCTTCATAATCTGCAATTTCACCAACGCCGTTTTCTTCTACCTCTTCCTCCCCGAGACCAAGGGTCTCCCACTCGAAGAAATGAATTATCTCTTCACCAATGCTCCTTTCCTCGTTGCTTTCACGGATAAATCGGCGTACAAGGCGGGATATGCGGAGGAGCTTGAGAGGAGAGCTTTGGAGATACAGGAGAAAGGTGAGGTGAGGGAGGTTACTGAGTTGGAGAGGAAGAGTATTGGGAATTGATGAATTGCGCTGGTGGGGTGAAAGAGGTGGGGGTTGGTGTGGGGAGTTTTTTGTTGGGATAAATTGTGGTTTTGATGATTGTTTTTTCGGGGTTGGGAGCGATTTGGCGTGTAGCTAGATTGGTGTATTGATGCCCGAAGTCCATACAAGTGAAGCAGCACTCTGTCTTCAAGCTCTGTTGAGAACCTCATGAGTAAAAAGGTAGGTGAAAAGAAACATCGCTCTCGGCTGTTTGGAAACCTACTCTAGAGACGAGTCTCAAGTAACACAAGAAACAGTTTCGGTCAAACATTCAACACAACTCTAATCTCCACAGCACCATCGAATATTTGCTGATGTGGTTGAAATTTTCAGAAGAGTCAACTCCCTTTCATTGTTTGAGGTCTCTTGAGCAAAGAAATGTCTACTTCCTTATAACCAATTTATTTATTAACTAAATCACGACGATGAGGTAAATTAACCTCGACAGCGAGGAAATAATCGACAACATATCATACTACAAGAAAGGCGAGGCAAAAAACCAACACCAATCTCTTTCCAAGGTCCAAGTTCTTTCTTTTTCACGGATAGGATTATATTGACGTTCTCATTGCTTTTCAGCGGGAGAGTCGTTGGATTGGAGCACAGTACATTCCATGGTTGTTGGTCGATCTTAGGCGGCTGTTCAAGCGACTTGGGCTGATGCATATATTTAAGCCACCGTCACACAGATGGCCAACCGTGGCTTTCTACTCTTTGAACCTACGACACTAAGTCAACTTCACTTATTCCAGGGCAAAATCATGCTCGAAGTAAATGACGATGGTCTCAATAGCTTGAGTTCTTCATACTTAACTGGGTAACTGCTTTCGAACAGTAAGCTGGCACAGTAAGAGTTATTCTCCGCATCAAAAGGCTTCCTCTAGAATGATTCGGGGCCTGATTTCCAAAACAGCACACGGCTTTTCGTTGGAAGTGTATGTGTAGTCTGTATCTATGAAGAGGCAACTCTCAAGCATAATCACAAATTCGAATACTCGTGCTTCCACTTAGTCTCTACATAGCTTATTATACACGGGGCAGTTAATTGAATGGCATGGAAGATTTGGTTCGGCGGTAAGAAAACATTTGACAGCAAATGCTACTAAATTGTAATGTTTGACCAAGCGCCCCTACCTTTATCTTTTGATGGGTAAAATGAGAAAAGGATCGATATTCAAGTTTGTATGCCAATTCTCGGATTTCCTAGGAGTTGAATTGTCCTTGAGAGACGACGTGCATTCTGCATGAGCATTTTGGCCATTTGCTTGGACAGTTTTGTGGTTCTTCTCTAAAGCTTCTGTAAATTTATAGGAGCCCTGCTAACCTTGTTTACCTGAAGCCATCTCGGAAAAATTAAGCGGGTGCCCGTATCCCTTCGAAGTTCGATACGCCGTTGAAAAAAAGTGCACCCAAAAGTGGGTAAAACTGAGCAATATGTGAGGCTCAATTGCTCGGAAAGGGGATTTAGACAGTGGCATCGACATCATTGCGGTAGGTGTACTCGTTTAAAGTGCGGTTTTCGTCGAGGAGTGGAGTAAAATCGTGCACGTTTTTGCAGCGGCGTATCAAACTTGGATGGGATACCACAACGAAGAAAAGAATAAATATATCTCTTTCTACTATCCAAAGAGTGTCAACAAGATCTAATTTCAGTGTAGCTACACGTGTTTCTACGCGAGAATTACATGAGAACAAGTAACTCTAAATTAATAAAAAAAATTCAATAAAAAATATATAACGTGGATTATCACCGAGTCGATCATATCACCGAGTCGACCACTTCAAAACCTATACAAAAAACGTCTGTGCATAATTGTGCACCTTATGTATTTATGAATAGATTCATTTTAAGTTAAAATTTTATTAAAGAAACAAGGTTTTAAGATTATAATAATATTAATTTTATATCTTAACTAGTTTTATTTAACGATTCGCTTAAAAAGACCCCTGTAATCATTAACTATTTTTTCTTTTTTAAATAACACTTTAGTACAAGGTAAGTAATATTTGAAAATCAAAAATAAAGAATATTTATATGCTAATAAAACTAAGAATTTAATTTTAGATATTTTTATTCACAAATGCGTAAAGTGCACGGTTGTGCACAGACGTTTTTTGTATAGGTTTTGAAGTGGTTGACTCGGTGATATGATCGACTCGGTGATAATCCACGTTAGAGAAATTTTAATTCTTCTCTCACACTATAGAGTAAAAGGAGCAAAAGGAAAGACGACCAGATCAATATTCCAGCATAAAGTTGGTAATTCTTATTTATTGAGAATGGGAAAGTTGAGAATAAATTGTAAAAAAATCATAATATATTATTAGATATATATATAGTTATATAGAAGACTACCTAAATAGGCAAAAAGTGACTCGACCAGAACAAGATTCGAACTTGCGCTCCCGAAGGAAACAGCTAACATGTTCATTGAACATTCTAGGCTGTCGCGTTAACCACTCCGCCATCTGGCCATTTCTTGAAGACGTTTTTGGTTATTTGATTAGTTAAAGTCGATGCTGCTTTAGGGCTTAGTTTGTAATTTCTGAAAACAACTTCTGGCTTACATATTTTTTAAAGTAAAACTTTCGCCAGCCCTTGCTCACAGCTAGTCCTAAAGAGGAGCAGTGCATAGTCGTCGACGCCGTAGAAGGATTGCACAGCCCCCTTCTTATGTACGAGCTGACACGGACTTGCCGCCATTGAACGATTTTTTTGAAGTGGAATCAATTGACACGAAAACTATGATTTTGTGAAGTATGGTATGCTGTGCTTTGCTTTATGATGGCGGAAGCCATCTTGGGGTGGGTCACGTGAAGTGGCCATTGTATGTTCTCTACGCTGCGTGCTTTATACTATAAACTATAATAATATTCTCTCTGAAAATTGAAAAGAATCCCTTCCCTAAGAAACAAAAAGATCTAAAATACACCCACCATATTATTAGCCCGAAAACAAGCTGTGCTCCAATGGCAGACCCCACTTCTGATTTTGGTTTATAGAATCCCTTCTCTAGAAAGCAAAAAATATCCAATCTTATTGGCCTGAAAATAAGCTACAACTGAAAACAAGCCGCACTCCAAGGGGCAGACCCCACTTCCAATTTTGGGTTTTCCTCTCCAATGGAATCCCTTCTCTAAGAAACAAAAAGATCTAAAACGCACCATCTGATTGGCTTGATTGCAACACCCGATCCCGATTTTGGATCTTGGGCTTGACTGCAATTGTGTCAACCAACATTCGAAATCTAAATACATATCGAGAAACCGGAAATTGTAGGCAGGCAACAAATTCATAATGACCTACACACACCTCCATGCATTGCCTCTAACGCCTCCACAGATCGCCACACAAACTGTTAGTCTCACAGGGGGGTAAATACAGCTATATCAAGGGTCTTGGTTTCTGGTTGTCTTAGTTGATTCTTGTTGTTGTCTCTAGAAATGGGCTCCGAAGTTTAGCCCCTGATCCCTTAGCGCAAAAACCCGTGCATACGTGACTACGTGTACGTGCCATTGTCCCGACACAAACGACCAAAAACAAAAGAATCTTTAAACGTTAGTAGCATCGCGATATATTGTCATTTCTTCTCATCAGGCAAACATCAACTGCTTCTACTTGTAACAGATGCTAAAGAACGACCAAGTTGATATACGCCTATTGCGAGGTTCTGTTTCTTCTGCCTAGTCTCTTTTATTCTTCCCGTGCATAATATAGTCGATAGGTCCTTGGGTGAGGTTGCCCATGCTCGCCAGTCGACTTGGTAGCTCAACCTGTAGGGAGTGTTTTTTTAGAAGCTGATACCTCCGTCATATTATCGTCAGATCGCTTCCTCTTAAGATTACTGATTGATAAAGAAGTATGAGTTTGCGGAGAACTATGCAGCATGTCAGGTTCGGCAGGTTGCAAAACCCCCGAAGTCCTTGTCTGTCCTGCTTCTTCTCTCTCTTTTGCAATTTTGTCTGACATCTCTCGTTCTTGTAGCACCTCCCGGCTCATCTTTCCCTGCTTGCTATGTGTCTGAGCGAGGTTATGCATGCTCATTTGCGTGTGTGGATGCTCCTTTCCCAACACCTTCTCTCTTGATTCGAACGTCTCCCGGTGCATCTTCTCTGCCTCGGTGTACTTCCCCTGATCGTTAGGTGCTCCTGCGTTCCCCGCCGCTGCCTTTATAACTTCTTCTGTGATCACCACGTCTGCCCCTCGCTTCTCAAGCAAGAGCATCATCACCTCTTTCCCATTGTTGTAATTCCCTGCCGCTGCCTTAACCACCTCTTCTGTGATCACCACGTCTGCCCCTCGCTTCTCAAGTAAGAGCATCATCACCTCTCTCCTAAATCTCCCTGCAATTGTCTTGACAACCTCTTCTGTAATCACTACATCTGCCCATCGCTTTCTCAAGAATTAGTGTTATTATCTCATTCATATCCTCCCCGTGTCTTATAGCTGTAATTAACACCACGTCGAAAAGCGAATCCAAATTTTCTAAGAATTCAGGCATTTTCCATAGTAGAAAATTAAAAAGTATAAACTTTAATTATAAAGCAAAGAATAAAAACAATAGAGTTCTTTAAATAACTACTTGTTCCCCATCGTTATAGTCTAGGTCTAATAATATCGCATCTGTCGATATACTACGTAAGACATAGATTATATCCCTCTTGTCGAATACTTAACTATCGCGAAACTTAAGTAATAGTATATAAAGATCCCGCTACTACCTAAACCATGATTTCTTTCGTAAGACACCAGGCATTATATCAAGAACAGCTTAGTAGTGTACTTGTAGTTTAATACACATAAGTATAGACGTTCTTACAAAGATCCTAGCCGAGACAGACTTCTTTCTACAAATAATTATAGCAACTTAAGTGTTCGCGATTTCTTGTAAAACCTAAACTCTCTAAAACCAGGGTTTTCCGAACATAAAATCTATTCCTACATTGTATTATTAACGTAAATTCATGTCTAAATATAACTATTTAGATAGTTCGATATCGTCTCTAAATTTACTATCATTGTCCTACTCTATAACATCTATAACAAGGTCGCTATATTTATTGCCTCCCTCTAACTAGATAACAACCCGCTTAGCTTTTTAATATATATCCCCTATATATCTAATCTAATAGTTTTTAGTAGAAGAATTTTAATTAATATATATAGCGTCGATCTATAGAATACAATCCTTGTCTTTAGAACGTAAATGTAGAAGCGCGTTATGTAAATTAAGAGTAATATACATTAGGTCTCCCTCGACGAGAATTATATTTAGTTTCTCTACTTCTCTCTATATATAAGTCAACGCATTATATAGTATACCGCCTTCTAACTCGCTGATCTAGGCATTAAAAAGCAAGTAATAAATGTAATCTAAGAAACTTCTATAATGTAGTTAGAGGAGGTATATAGAAGACCTACCGAGGTTAAGTAGCTTATAAATAAACTTAGGCATTACTTTATTTCTAACAAGATTTTAAAATCATTAGCTAGTTAGATATATTAAGTAAGTTCATTCTTAGATAGATATATTCTATACTATAATTACTTTAAAGAATAATACAAGAGATTCTAGATAGTAAGCTAGTAGAAGATAAGAAACTAGTTAGGTTAATATAAGAGATATATACCTTAGTGTAACGAATCGCAAACTCACAGGTTTAATAAGTATAACTAGGTCTTCGTCGGTTTAGTTATAGTAGGAAGTAAGAGTTACTAAGTATTTACTTAAAGGAAAACTTATTACTTAAACTTAAGATATTAAAACAAGATGTATTAAATACTAAAGTTAAACTAAGTTAAGCATAAAGCTTCTATCTAATAGTAGACGTGTTAGTTATATATAGAACCTTTATTCTCATAGAGCCTAGAAGAAGCCCTAGACTCTTAAGCTCTAATGTAAGCTCTAACAAGCTTCTACAAGCTCTAACAGTTATGTGATTGTATTATGTAATAACTATAACATAGAAATCCTTGGATTGTTTAGCTAGTCTAACTAATTCCCTTAGGCTGTAGGTTCTTATAGATGTGTTTGACCTTGTGAGGTAGATAGTAGGTAATAAGTTAATTTAAATCTTTTTAATTTAGTATAGAACTAATCTCTGCCCCTCCTTAGAGGTGCAGGAGAAGTCTCGCTTTATAGAAGCTCCTAAGCTCTAATATTACATTAACTCTGTTAACTCCGTAAACTCTATCTACTAGAACTGCTTAATTCCTGATTGATTTATAATAGCAGATGAAGACTTCCTTAGATCAGATGAAAAGTCACATAACCTCATGACCTCGTGACCTCTACATATCACAGACCTGTTAGAGCGCTGCCTAGTCTTTACTAGTTACGTACTAGTACATGATTTATAACACTACCTTCTTCTTAGCCTAGCGTGTCCTTACACTTAAGTATAACCTAAGAAATATTATTAGAAGGCTATTAGCCTTTCTTCTTTTATTATGTCCTCTAAAGTATAGAAATATAAATAGTATACTCTTCTTTTTAAAACTATTCAAGTATATAGTTCTAAAACTATACCTTGTTCTAACTATTATTAGTATAACCGAAAATGCTTTGTTCTAAACAACAAGTCGTAGAAGTACAGAGAGTATATCTGTTAAGGTATTAGATGTAATACTCTTTAATTATCTAACAATAACCTTTAGAACATTTGTCTCAAGGAGGAGTATTTAAAGTTTAAAAGAGATATAGCTTTTGAAGTAGCTATAGCTAGTTTAGCTTATGTCTGTGAGCTTAAGCAACGTTAATAAGAGTTGTATAAGCATGAGATTAACATAGTCTAGCAGAGACTATAAACACTCGACAAACTCAATGCTGTTAAAGAGAAAGAGAGAGAGGAGAAAGAGAAGAGAGAACAGAGAGAGAAAGAAGTAGCTAGGCTAGCAGCTCTTTCTAATCCTGCTGCCTCTGACCCTGCCCTTGACCTAGGTCTTGACTTATCTTTTCTTTTGTCTTTTCTAGCTAACTACAAGATATAGACAAGCCTGGGTTTTGGTAGTAGAACTCCTGAAGTTCCTTCTAGTACTAGGTAAGACTTCTTTTTAGTTCTCAAGTATTTTCTGAATGTAGGTAATCTAACTACTTAATTAGGTACTTGACCTGTTCTCTAATAACCTTATAGTTAAGAATCTTCTTGACTTTATATTCTGTGTTAGAGTTAACAGGTTGAATTTCTGTGAGTAGAGCTAGTAGTGCCTCTAGTAGTACTAGTTTAAGTAAGGATATATAGAATACTAGATAGATATTTATAGTCTTTAGTAGTACAAGTTTATAATTCAAAGGTTCTTTAATGTATTTGATTTTAAACAGTCTAAGCTTTTTGTAGTCTAGTTTACTACTTAGTCTTTTAGTGTTAATGTTTTTTCTAACTAAATAGACTTTATCCCCTCCTTTTAACGTTAGCTCCTAACTATGTTGTTTATTATAGTAGTGTATATTGTGTTTTGCTATAAACTAAAGTTACTCTACAAGCTTCTTGTGTAATTCTCTAAATTTGTAGTCCTGTAATCCTACTTTGTTATTATTAATAGTACTTAGTAAAGAATCCTAATAAGTAACTAATTTATACCTATAGTTAGTATAGAATAGTGTAACAAGTATAGTTTCTGTTGTTAAACTATTGTAGGCAAACTATACTAGTAGTAGAAGTTTAACCTAGTTGTCTTACTTATAGTTTATATAACATCTTAAGTATACTTCAATGACTTAATTCATTTGTTTAGTTCCTCTATTTATCTATAGGTGAAAAGCTGTTAATAGCTTTCTTTTTACATCTAGTTGTTCTGTAAGAGCTGTCTAGAATTTCAAGGTAAAGAGTTTATCTTTGTCTAAGATTATTTCTTCTAGTAGACTATATAGAGCAACTACTTTCTATAGAAACACATAGGCTAGGTATTCTACTATACTTGCTTCTATATATAGCATAAGTATTATATACTTCGTAAGTTATTTAATAATAACTAGAATAGAGTTATATATAACTCCTGTTATTAGGTTCTTGGATTTTAGTAGCTTGACTATAAAATCCTATAATATTAATCTCTAAGGTATTTGTAGTATTAGAGTAGTACTTATCTGTCTATAAGGTATATAGCAGGAAGCCTTGTTTCTAGTATAGGTATTATACTCTACTATTACTTTCTTGACTATTACTAATAGGTGATTAACATAGTAATGTTACTTGATCTACTAGAGGGTTTAGTAAACTCTCTAGTAACTATGTACTAGAGTAGTATAGTATTCTTTAACAAATTCCTTTATATAGAATTTAGAGACATATAGTTTCCTGTTTATGTACTATTCTTTGTTGTTTTAATTATTTGTTGTTCTATATTTATTAATAAAGTCTTCTCTACTATTAGGCAAGTTCTTTAGTATAGGTTCTCATTTAGCTAGAGTAGGTTACTCTATTTCCTAGGCCCTCTAAACCTTCTTAGTCTATAGACCTTCCTCTGTCGCTGCTATTTTGTATACAGTAGAGGCTAGATCTCTGTTTTCTAGAGTCTTTAAAATTGTAATCTTTTTATACTCCTTATCTTCTTTATAGCCTAGCTTTCGACTAAGTGTGTTAGCTCGAGGGTTTGCTGTTCTACTAATATATTAGATTATAATGTTGTAATCTCCTAAAATTCCTGTCTACCTTATAAGTCTTCTATTTAAGAGTTCTTGTATAGTAGTGAATATTTAAAGATTTTTGTAATCTAATAGTATAGTAACCTAATAATTTATATTCTAGAGATATATTCTCTAGTATTCGAGTACTAGGACTATAGCAAGAAGTTCCTTATTATATATCCTATAGTTCTACTAGGCTAGGTCTATTTTCTTAGAAAAGTATACTACTAGTATAAGTTTACCTTCTTTTTCTAGTTAAAGATATACAGCACCTACTGCTGTGTCTAAAGCGTTGGTCTCAATAGTATTTAGCTTACTAGTATTATAGCTTTAAAGAATAGACTCTTCTGTGAATTGTTTCTTAATTTCCTGGAAAGCTTCTTTAGCTTCCTCTGCCTATTAGAAATCAATGCCTTTTCAGGTTAGGCCTGTTAGAGAACTAGCTAATTTAGTATAGTTTCTAATAAATTATTAGCAGAAGTTAGCGAATCCCAGAAATAACTAGACGTCCTTGACGTTTTGTAGCGTCAGCTAACTCTTGACTCCTTTAGTCTTTTCTAGATTAACTTCTACTTGTTCTAGAGTAATTAAGCACTCTAGGAACGTTGTATAAGTTACTCTAAACTTGTATTTCAATAGCTTAAGGCAGGAGTCTACTACTATAAGTCTCCTTAAGACTTTCTTAACATACTCCTTATAATTCTCTTCTTGCTCTAAGAATACTAGAATGTTGTCTAGGTAATATATTATAGTTACTTCTAGAAGATCTTCTAGTATACTGTTGTTTTGTCTTTAGTATATAGCAGGTGTGTTTGTTAAACTAAACAACATTACTGTATACTTATAAAGACCTAATAGTAAGACAAATGTAGTCTTCTATTTGTTACCTTCCTTAATCTAAATTAAGTTAAAGACACTTCTCTAATCTAGTTTTATATATTAAACTACCTGTTCTATTCTATTCTATAGATATTAGCTAGTTAGTAATAAGTAAGTGTCCTTAACTGTTGTGTTGTTAACTTCTTAGTAGTTAACGTAAACTCTTCTGTTTAGATTGTCTTTTTTGTATACTATAAGTATATTTAAACAGATAGAAGACTCTAACTTTTAGATGTGTTCTTTCTTGATTCCTTCCTTAACATACTTGTTTATTACTTGTAAGTCACTCTATATATATAGTCAAAGCCTTTGCTTTCTAAGGTTATAACTCTCTTTTAGTTTTATTTCGTTGTTCTATAGTTAATGCTTTAGCAAGGCATATATATCTTCTAGGTTATTAAACAATTTCGAAAATTCTCTATACTACACAGGTATTTTGTTATCAGCTGTCTGGCTGACCTGTAGAGAACTCTAGGCTAGGTGTCTAGACAACTTAGAAGAGGTAGTACTAACCTTATTCCAGCCTTGTAGTTACAGCTACTTATAGTTACATCAGCTAAAGGAAATCTCTTTTTCCTTCTAGTTAATGTCAGGGTTGTGTTCTCTAATCTAAGGCATTCTAAGTATTATGTTCTTCTTGCTAATATCTACGATATTAAATTATATATCTAAACAGTGTCCTTTAATCTATGTTTTCGTAGGTATAGTTTATTAGTTAACAACACCTTCTTAGTATTCTACCTCTGTTCTATTAACTACTATAAGTTTATATAGTGTTATTTCTTTGACTAAGACATTTAGCTTTTATATAGCTAAGAGAGAAATGAAGTTACCTATAGCTCTAGAATTAATTATAATTTAGAGTTTCTTTCTTCTAATTGTTATAGTTATATATAACTAACTTTCTTCTAAAGTTATATAAGCTTCTTGTTACTTAATAGAAAAGATTTCAAACAAGAGTCTATCTAGCTCTTCTAGTATTCTGAAAACTACTTTCTTTTTGTCTAAATAGACTACTTTATATACTTTCTCTACCTAATAGTACTTATCTAAGTCAGGTTTAGGTAGTGTTACTAAAAACCTTAGCTTGAATCCAGTGATTCTAAGAGGTTGTTCTAACTTCTAGGTACTAGTTCTATTAACTAGCTAGATTACTATCTATTGTTCTTCTTTCTTAGGTTGTTGAGACCTAGAACCTTTAGAGTCTTAGTAATAGATGTTGCTCTTAGAACGTTATCTGTATATAAGTTCTAATGTTTCTTTTTCTAAGTAGAGATTTCAAAAGGTAATTTAATAGTTCTTAGCAAATACTACTTTATATTTGTCTAGAGGTACTAGTTTGTTCTCTTATAATATATATAAGCTCTAGAAGTCAAGCTTGATTTTATTGATTTATGTCTAACAGTTTCTATCTATGTAGGTACTAATAAATGTCTATATTTCTTCTACTTCTAGGTTCTTACTTACTGCTTCCTAGTTACCTGTCTCTAATAAGCTAGACGATTCTAACAAGTACTTTATAGAAATAATTGTTTTAGCTAGGTTAAAGTATGTTCTTTCTACAAAAGTTATTTATAGGATTATATTAATACTTGTTAAACTAATTAGGCCTTTTTCTAACTATTAGGTAATATATTTTATATTAAACCTTAGGCGTGTGCCTAAGTATAATTATATAGTTTAAAAGGTTTGTTTAGAGTTCTGTAGATCTTTTTATTTATACTCTTGTTTCTCTCTGTACATTAATATCTAGGTGTCTCTAATGTCTATACTAGTAGATTCCTAGACTAGTACTATAAGCTGTTAAAGTAGAAGGATTTCTATAGAGTCTAATTATATACTATAGTATTCCTCTAGGATTAGATTATCTAATTCATCTATAGATTTAGTTTCTTTGATTTATATACTAATATACTTAGCTAGCTCTTCCTCTATAAGTAGCCTACTTTCAAGTACTACTACTTCCTTGCAGCTAGTAGCATTAACTTGCTTTCCTTGATTAGGTTACTTCTTTAAGCTACATTTGCTTGCCCTGTAGCTAGTTTTACTATATAAGTAATATAAATTCTACTTGTGTTAGTAGTTTCTTTCTTCTTAGGAAAGTTTACCTTGCTTTCCTGTCTTTTTCTTTGGCCAGGTCCTGTTTGTAGTATCTAGTTCTATAAGATCTCTATAGTTCTTTACTCTATAATTTACTTGATATCTATAACTTCCTTTTCTTTTAAGCCTTTGTTTATAGTTCTAGTTGTTGATTTTAATTAAGTTATTAATTAATTCATTAAGTAAGGTTAGCAGGTTATCTCTTGTTAATTTATTCTTAACATTATTCTTTAATCCTCTATAGAATTGTTCTCGAAGAGCTTTGTTGTTCTAGTTTAGTTACGCTGTGTACTACTAGAAGTGTAAAGTATACTATAACAAATTACAAACTCACAGGTCTAACAAGAGTGACTAGGTCTTTGTTAGTTTAGTTGCAGTAGGAAGTAAGGGTTACTAGGTTGTTTACTCAAAGGTAAACTTGTTACTTAAACTCAAGATATCAAAACAAGATGTATTAAATACTAAAGCAAAGTTAAGTATTAAGCTTCTATCTAATAGCAGATGTACTAGTCCTATATAGAACCTTTATTCTCCTAGAGCCTAGAAGAAGCCCTAGATCCCCAAGCTCTAATGTAAGCTCCTGCAAGCTCTAACGGTTATGTGACTGTATCACGTAATAACTATAATATAGAAATCCTTGGATTGTTTAGTTAGCCTAACTAATCTCTCAGGCTGTAGGTTCTTGTGGATGTGTTTGACCTGTTAGAGCGTCGCCTAGTCTTTACTAGTTCTGTGCTAGCACGTGATTCGTGACACTATTCTCTTCTTAGCCTAGCGTGTCCCTACGCTTAAGTACAACCTAAGAAATATTGTTAGAAGGCTATTAGCCTTTTCTTCTTTTATTATGTCCTCTAAAGCACAAAAATATAAACAGTACACTCTTCTTTTTGAAACTATTTAAGTATATAGTTCTAAAACTATACCTTGTTCTAACTGTTGTTAGTATAACTGAAAATGCTTTATTCTAAACAACAAGTCACAGAAGTGTAGAGAGTGTGTCTGTCGAGGTGTTAGATGTAATACTCTTTAGTCATCTAACAATAACCTTTAGAACATTTGTCTTAAAGAGAAGTATCTAAAATTTAAAAGAGATATAGCTTTTGAAGCAGCTATAGCTGGTCTAGCTTGTGTCCACGAGCTTGAGCAACGTTAACAAGAGTTGTATGAGTATGGAATTAATATAGTCTGTCAGAGACTGTAGACGCTTGATAAACTCAACGCTGTTAAAGAGAAAGAGAGAGAAGAGAAAGAGGAGAGAGAACAGAGAGAGGAGGAAGCAGCTAGGCTAGCTGCTCTCTCTAACCCTGCTGCCTCTGACTCTGCCCTTGACCTAAGTCTTGACCTATCTTTTCTTTTGTCTTTCCTAGCTAACTACAAGATGTAGACAAGTCTAGGTTTTAGTAGTAGAACTCCTAAAGTTCCTCCTAGTACTAGGTGAGGTTCTCTTTTAGTTTCTAAGTGTTTTCTAAATATAGGTAATCTAACTACTTAATTAGATACTTAACCTGTCCTCTAATAACCTTATAGTCAAGAATTCTCTTGACTTTATATTCTGTATTAGAGTTGACAGGTTAGATCTCTGTGAGTGAGGCTAGTAGTGCCTCTAGTAGTGCTAGTTCAAGCAAGGATATATAGAATACTAGATAGATATTTATAGTCTTTAGTAGTGTGAGTTTATAATTCAAAGGTCCTTTGACGCGTTTGATTTTAAATAGTCTGAGCTTTTTGTAGTCTAGTTTACTGCTTAGTCTTTTAGTATTAATGTTTTTTCTAACTAAATAGACTTTATCCCCTCCTTTTAACGTTGGCTTCTGACTATGTCGTTTGTTGTAGTAGTATATGTTATATTCTGCTATAAACTAAAGTTGCTCTACAAGCTTCTTGTGTAATTCCCTGAGTTTATAGTCTTTTAGTCCTACTTTGTCATTATCGACAGTACTCTGTAATAAGTCTTGATAAGCAACTAATTTATACCTATAGTTGGCGTAGAATAGTGTAACAAGCGTAGTTTCTGTTATTGAACTATTATAGGCAAACTATACTAGTAGCAGAAGTTTAACCTAGTTGTCTTGCTTATAGTTTATATAACATCTCAAGTATACTTTGATAACTTAATTCATTTGTTTAGTTCCTTTATTTGTCTAGGAGTGAAAAGCTGTTAATAACTTTCTCTTTGCACCTAGACACTCTGTAAGAGCTGTCTAGAATTTCAAGGTAAAGAGCTTATCTCTGTCAGAGATTATTTCCTCTAGTAGACTATATAGAGCGACTACTTCTCGTAGGAATACATAGGCTAAGTATTCTGCTGTACTTGCTTCTATGTATAGTACAAGTACTATATACTTTGTAAGTTACTCGACAATGACTAGGATTGAGTTATATATAACTCCTGTTATTAGGTCTTTGGATTTTAGTAGCTTGACTATAAAATCCTATAATATAGATCTCTAAGGTATCTGTAGTATTAGAGTAGTGCTCATCTGTCTATAAGGTGTATAGCAGGAAGCCTTGTTCCTAGTATAGGTATTACACTCTGCTATTACTTCCTTGACTACTGCTGATAGGCGATTAACATAGTAGTATTACTTAACTCACTAGAGAGTTCGTTGAACTCTCTGGTGACTATATGCTAGAGCTATATAGTACTCTCTGACAAATTCTTTTGCGTAGGATTTAGGGACACGTACTCTTCCTTTAGTATACTGTTCTTTGTTATTTCGTCCCTGCTTAGCTAGAGCTAGTTACTCTAGTTCCTGGGCTTTCTAGATCTTTTCTGTCTAAGGGTTGTTCTTGGTCGCTGCTATTTCATGTACAGCTAGAGCTAGATCTCTGTTTTCTAGAGTCTTTAAGATTATAATCTTCTTGTACTCTTTATCTCCTTTGTAGCCTAGCTTTTGACTAAGAGTGTTAGCTCAAGGGTTCTCTGTTCTACTAATATATTAGATTACAATGTTGTAACCTCCTAGAATCTCTGCCTACCTCGCAAGTCTTCTATTTAAGAGTTCTTGTGTAGTAGTAAACGTTCTAAGGTTTTTGTAGTCTAACAGTACAGTAACACAATGGTTTGTATTCTAGAGATATATTCTCTAATGTACAAGAGCTAGAACTATAGTGAGAAGTTTCTTATTATATATCTTGTAGTTCTGCTATACTAGGTTTATTTTCTTGGAAAAGTATACTACTAGCATAAGTTTACCTTCTTTTCCTAGTTAAAGATGTATAGTACCTACTACTGTGTCTAAGGCGTTAGTCTTAACAGTGCTTAGTTTGCTAGCGTTGTAGCTTTAAAGAATAGGTTCTTCTGTGAATTGTTTCTTGATTTCCTGGAAAGCTTCTTTAGCTTCCTTTGTTTATTAGAAATCAATGCCTTTTCAGGTTAGGCTAGTTAAAGGACTAGCTAGCTTAGTATAGTCTCTAATAAATTATTAGCAGAAGTTAGCGAATCCTAGAAACAACTAGACATCCTTAACATTTTGTAGCATCAGCTAACCCTTAACGTCTTTAGTTTTTTCTAGATTAACTTCTACTTGTTCTAGAGTGATTAAACATTCTAGGAACGTTGTATGTGTTACTCTAAACTTGTATTTCAACAGCTTAAGGCAAGAGTCTACTACTATAAGTCTCCTCAAGACTTCCTTGACATAGCTCTTGTGATTCTCTTCTTACTCTAAGAATACTAGAATATTATCTAGGTAATATATTACAGTTACCTCTAGAAGATCCTCTAGTATACTATTGTTCTGTCTTTAACATATAGCAGGTGTGTTCGTCAAACTAAACAGTATTACTGTATACTTATAAAGACCTAATAGTAAGACAAATGCTGTCTTCTATTCGTTGCCTTCCTTAATCTAAATTAAGTTAAAGGCACTTCTTTGATCTAGTTTTGTATATTAAACTACCTGACCTATCCTGTCCTACAGGTATTAGCTAGTCAGTAATAGGTAAGTGTCCTTAACTATTATATTGTTAACTTCTCAGTAGTTAACGTAAACTCTTCTGTTTAGATTATCTTTTTTATATGTAATAAGTATATTTGAACAGATAGAAGACTCTAACCTTTAGATGTGTTCTTTCTTGATTCCTTCCTTAACGTACTTGTTTATTATTTGTAAGTCACTCTATGTGTGTAGTTAAAGCTTTTGCTTCCTAAGGTTATGACTCTCTTTTAGTTTTATTTCGTTATTCTATAGTTGATGTTTTAGCAAGGCACACATATCTTCTAGGTTATTAAACAATTTTGAAAATTCTCTATACTACACAGGTATTTCGTTATCAGCTGTTCGGCTGACCTGTAGAGGACCCTAGGCCAGGTGTCTAGGCAACTTAGAAGAGGTAGCGCTAACCTTCTTCTAGCCTTGTAGTCACAACTGTATATAGTTACATTAGCTGAAAGTAATTCTTTTCTTTTTCTAGTCAATGTTAGAGTTGTGTTCCCTGATCTAAGGCATTCCTAGTATTATGTCCTTACTTCTAATATCTACAATATTAAATTATATGTCTAAACAGTGTCCTTTAATCTATGTTTTCGTAGATATAGTACATTAGTTGACAATACCTCCTTAGTATTCTATTTCAGTCTTATTAACTACTGTAAGTTTGTATAGTGTTATTCCTTTGACTGAGACATTTAGCCTTTGTGTAGCTGAGAGAGAAATAAAGTTACTTGTAGCTCCTGAATTAATTATAATTCAGAGCTTCTTTCCTCTAACAGTTGTAGTTACATATAACTAGCTTTCTCCTAAAGTAGCACAAGCTTCCTGTTGCTTAATAGAAAAGATTTCAAACAAGAGTCTGTCTAGTTCTCCTAGTGTTCTGAAAACTACTTTCTCTTTGTCTAAGTAGACTACTTTATATACTTCTCCTACCTGATAGTACTTATCTGTGTCTAGTTTAGGTAGTGTTACTAAAAACCTTAGCTCAAATCTAGTAATCCTAAGAGGTTGCTCTAACTTCCAGGTACTAGTTCTGTTGACTAGCTGAATTACTATTCATTGTTCTCCTTCCTTAGAACACTAAGACCTAGGACCCTTAGAGTCTTAGTAGTAAATGTCGCTCTTAGGACGCCATCTATATATAAGCTCTAATGTCTCTTTTCCTGAACAGAGATTTCGAAAGGTAATTCAACAGTTCTTGGCAAATACTACTTTATATTCGTTTAGGGGTACTGGTTTGTCCCCTTGTATTATATATAGGCTCCAGAAGTTAGGTTTTATTTCATTAATTCGTGCCTAACAGTTCTCGTCTATATAGGTGCTAATGAATGTTTATTTTTCTCCTACTTCTAGGTCCTCGCTTACTGTCTCTTATTCGCCTGTCTCTAATAAGCTAGACGATTCTAACAAGTACTTTATAGGAATAATCATTTTCGCTAGGTTGAAACATGTTCTCTCTACAAATGTCGTTTATAGGATCATGCTAATACTTGTCAAACCTATTAGGCCTTCTCCTAACTATTAGGTGATATATTTTAAATCAAACCTTAGGCATGCGCCTAGGCATAATCACATAGTTTAAAAGGTTTGCTTAGAGTTCTGTGGATCCCTCTACCTGTAACCTTGTTCCTCTCTATATATTAAGATCTAGGTGTCCCTGATGTCTACGCTAGTAGATTCCTGAACTAGTGCCACAAGCTGTTGAAGTAGAAGGATTTCTATAGAGTCTAAACATATACTATAGTATTCCTCTAGGATTAGATTATCTGATTCGTCTACTGATTTAATTTCTTTGATTTGTATACTAATGTGTTCGGCCAGCTCCTCTTCTGTAAGTGGCCTTCCTTTAAGTACTGCTACTTCCTTGTAGCCAGTAGCATTGACTTACTTTCCCTGATTTAGTTGCTTCTTTGAACTACATTTACTTACTCTGTAGCTGGTTTTGCTACATAAGTAATATAAATTCTGCTTGTGTCAGCAGTTCTTCTCTTTTTGGGAAAGTTTGCTCTGCTTGTCTGCCTTTTCCTTTGGCCAGGTCTTATTTGTGACATCTAGTTCTATGAGATCCCCACAGCTCTTTCCTCTACGATTTACTCAATGTCTATAACTTCTCTTTCTTTCAAGCCTTTGTTTGTAGTTTTGATTGTTAATCTTGATTAAGTTATTGATTAATTTATTAAGTAAGGTTAGTAGGTTGTCTCTTGCTAGTTCATCCTTAACGTTGTCCTTTAATCCTCTATAGAATTGTTCTTAGAGGGCTTCGTTGTTCTAGTTTAGTTGTGCTGTGTATTACTAGAAGTGTAAAGCATACTTGGCTGTAGAGTTCTTCTATTAGAGATTGTATAATGCTTAGACAGATTTCTTTTTTAGATTAACATCTACAAATACTTGATTGAGTTCTTCTTTGAATTCCTTTACGTCCTAGAACAGTTTCTTAGTAACTTCTAACATAATTATTAACACCTTTCCTTTAGGTGTTTTGTTCTTCCAGAAGTCTTCAAGATGTAGTTCTATCTAATTATAGGCTACTCCCTTGAGACAAGTAGCAAGCTATATAACTTGGTTAGTTTCGCTCACAAATTACACTATATAAAAGTTCAAGTAGAGAGAGGCTTTTATAAGGAACTCCGTGAGTTTCTCTAGCAAACCATTGAATAGTTTTAGGATAGGTAGTTTCACTTTCTCTCAGAGAGTAGTAACAGTTAGTGCTATTACAACAGCTGGTGTAGTAGCTGCTTTTGGCGCTACCTTCAGGGCAGAAGATGTAGCTAACATTATAGTAGTTTACTTCTAAGCAGATGCTTAAAGTGTAATGAATTACAAACTCACAGGTCTAACAAGAGTGACTAGGTCTTCGTTGGTTTAGTTGTAGTAGGAAGTAAGGGTTGCTGGGTTGTTTACTCAAAGGTAAACTTGTTACTTAAACTCAAGATGTCAAAACAAGATATATTAAATACTAAAGCAAAGTTAAGCATCGAGCTTCTTGTAACGAAACTCACTTCCGTACCGAAAGTAACAAGGTAACTTAAGTCTCGAAGGTTGTTATGCAGATAAGAGGTCCAGATGCGCCGGGTGTTTACTCAAAGGTAAACTCGTTACTTGAACTCAAGA
>LKUV01000226.1:0-40786 GCA_001414455.1 Hymenoscyphus fructigenus | reverse complement strand
GCAATATCAGAACCACGCCCTCACAAAAACTCTCCCTCAAAATGGCAGAAAATTTTGTGCCAGCAGGTCAACACCGTCAGCTAAGAGCTTGTATGGTTTGCTCAATAGTAATGACCCAAAACGTACCTCTACCCCCCCCCCCCCCCCCCCCCCCCCTCCCTCCCCCCCCCCCCCCCCCCCCCCCCTCTCCCGCTCGCTTCATTACATTGATTTCCAACAAGTCGAGTACTGACTAGTTAGTTTATAGCCCATACTCCAAGAACACCAGGAAAATCACCCCCCAAAAGGGTAACTCTTTCGAAATATCCCCTCGTAACCTTCATCACACCTCAAGATCCCTGATAATTTTCCTGTCCGTTAATTCGGCAGCTGATCTGACTAACCAATGACTTAGCAACCCGTATATACATCAACCCCTCGTCCACTCACAGCTGCCGTGCCTGGGTCTAGTAGATCATAGCACAACTCACTCAAGATTAGAAAGTCAAGTTACACATGGGAAATAAATTGAGGTCCAAAAATCAAATTCTCTCAATCACATCCCACCCTTGGAAAGTACCCCGCTCTCCGATATGCGGGAGGGGCATTTGGTCAATATCCAGCCCCCTCTAAACCCAGTAACCATCCCTGATCTCCCCTGAATACCACGAATTCCTCAACAATCCCTCATGTCCAAAATATGACCACTCCCCTACCAAACCCCCTCAAGTCTGGTAAACCATACCATTCCATCCTTCCTTCCTCCTACAAACCCGTGAACGTCAAAGCGTCGAATATTCCCCTTCCATTCTCAACGAAAATAAAATAAAAATGCTAAGCTGCCGGTCATGGTTTAGACATGGTAGCACAAGCGTCTAATACCCTGGTGACGACTCTAGCCAGCTTCCAAATTGGTACATTCGCCGACCCAAAGACCCTTCGATCGGGCCAACCACATATGCAGTCAGACGGCGTGAAAAGACACCTCGTGTCTGACAAAAACGTTGCCTTGCAGCTTCAACGCGGGGTCCGTAGTATTGTGTAATGGAACTCAGTATACCACAAGAGTATGGTTGAAGCGGTAACATCGCGGATCGAGAAGAACGATGGTTCAGCAGCTCGCTCTCCATGCTGGCACCTCAAGGTGAAGTTGGTGGATGTGGCGAGGCGAGGACTCGACGTTGTAAGGTTAGAACGGAGCTTGATTCGATATCTCACAATGTTTCACGTCCCTTTCGCTACCAATTTTCGTTGCCGTTTAATCGACCTTCACTCCATGCGCTCAAGCCGCTTTGATGCCGGTTTTTTGCAGTGTACCCAGGTGGTGATCAATAATGCCCACGCCCTCTCTGTCTTCTCTGATCACCTCTACCCCTTCCGCCACCAAAGCCACCACCTCCTCCATGCCAACGGCCCCTACCGCGACCACCACCCCCTTCACCACCTCCAAACTTCTCACGCTCCCGCTCTTCTTCTCGTTCGGCATTCTCTCGTAATACCCTTTGTTCTTCGGCAATCTCCTCTGGGTCCCTTTCTACTCTAACCGTTGGTTTGGCCAAATCGGTTGGCCATCGAGGGTGTGCTTTCTTGCAATTCTTTCCATCGGGACAAAACCCAGCAAGGTAGAACTCACATAGAGTCTTGCGGACATGTTTCTTGGAGCAAATCGGTCCTAGAGGGCAGAAGCCCTTGTCGTAATGTGGACAGGGAGGAAGTTTGGAGGAGGGGTCAATGTGTAGGTAGAGGCATTCATCTGTAATTGCAAATCAGCATATAATTTCTCGAAGCGAGATTGTTCCTTACCTCCATTTGAGCAATATCCATTTCGTACAAAGAAATTACATTCTGGCATCTTCCGTAGGTTGTACTCGTGCAAAAACTCGCAACTCTCCCCCTTTTTGCATAGACCCCTCAGCCAATGCTTGCAGACCAGGTTATTGAAATTGGAATTACTGTTCGCCGACGTGTGCTTGTCCGGACAGGCCGAACCCAGAGGACAATGCCCTTGCAGGTAGGCTTTGCAGGTTGGTCTATTTGGAGAGAGGCCATGGCGGTAGGTTTCGAAGAGGAAGGGCGTAAATGCAAAGGTGTATTGAGGAGCTTGATGCTCGAGGATTTGTTGTGAGAGGTCCTTGGGCCCGTGACCCTGGGAGTGGACGGCAGTCATGGCGCAAGCGACTGTCTGGGGAAGAAGGAAAGAATGTTTGATTTCGTCCAAGGGGACCCTTATGCCGAATGAAGGCGCAAGGGATTTTTCGAGGGTGTGATTGACCGAGTAAACACTTAGATGACGACTAGATCTCGTACGAAGCTTATGCGAGGGAAAGGCGTAGAAGGAACTGCTTCATGCGGTGCGTTTGCAACTTTTCAGAACTCGGTTCAAAATCTCGATGGAGGTGCCGAATGGTTGCAGAGCAGAGTGCCAACCCAAGGCAATAAGTGACAGAAGCCAAATCCGAGAGATGCAGACGATGGAATGATGTGTTGCCGCGTTGCGAAGCAAGTCAGATCGGTGTCAGCCCTCGGTCGACGCTGGAATAATAGACCGGCAGGAGGGAGGGGCAATAGAGGAGGGGATACGGCGAGACGAGGCGAATTGATATGGACAAGTTTTGGCTAAAGGGTAGAATGGGAGAAATGGTAGAGAGGGTGTCGTCGGTACGCAAATGGGGAGCTGAGGCCGTTGATGGTGTTGATCAAGTGTGAAGGCGTTGTTGAGCTCCCTGCGAAAAATGATGGAGCTTAACAACGCGAGGATTATCCGAGTCACGTGTCTCGGTAGAACCCGTTCTTCCGAAATGGCTGGTTGGATTTTGGTGGGTGGGGGTTTTCTTCCGTCGACACCACCTAACTTCTCCCCACTCCTTTCACCCACGCAACATTCAGGCTCTTCTTGCACACACACAGTCATCATACACGGAACTGCAGCTGGGGTGGTATTTTGGGGAATGTCACCGTTGCCAATAAAAGCTCGTCTTGCTCAAGACAGATTCCGAGAGCATGGATTGTGGCCTTTGAGTGCAGGGAAGAGCAACGCCCACCATGAGGACATTCGTTGAATCCTTGCCGTATATGCAGGAGCGGGTTGCACGGGGCTGATGGCGTACTAAGGAGACATTGCTATCGATACTAAGCACATTGAAGCCACCCACCTGCAAGAAGATTTGGATTGGGACGGAAAATTGTAGGTGGATGACCTCTGACATGCCAACTCTGACATGGATTGGGAGCTCCCTTATTATCACATTGTGGAAATAGGTACGTAGTGTTACAGTATGACAGTATTGCAGTGTTACAGTATTACAGTATGACAGTATGACGGTATGATAGTATGACAGTGGGGTAAGTGAAGGGATGGAAAAATCGACAGAAAGGTTATATATCAGCCCTGACATCGCCTGCCGTATTGCAGGGTCGACTGGGAGAAAGAGGCTTATTAGCATTCGCTTGTTGCTCTTTCCACAGAAAAACAAAGCTTCCATTCCCTCGCGTCGAGTTGTGTGGCCATCGAAGCAACCAGCAGCACACTGCACTCGCACGCAGGTGGGCAGATAGATCTCCCTCATCCTGCCAGCTGCAGTGCAGCAATGGCCAGTCGCCTCCACCACACCAATGCACGAAGAAGCGCCCAAGAACCACAACACGACGCCTCCACCAAACCTAATTCGCGATCGTTGCCCGTCTGAGCCAGTCCAGCTATATGGGTGAAAGGGACCTTCTCGTTAGCATTCCGATCTTGATGATCAAATTTCCAAAATCCCCGAAATGGCAGTACACGACGCCTCCAAGTCCAATCAATATTGTCCTTATGGTAAGCTCTTCTTTCGTTTTGTTCCAGCACAGTCCCCTCAATGACCTGCTTTTTGAACTGCTTTTTGACCTGCCTTTTGACCTGCCTTTTGGCCCCCCTTTTGACCCCCCTTTTGACCCCCTTGGCTGTTGCGGTGAAGGACTCCGTAGTGCCATTTGATAAAAAATACCCCTCCAAAGTTACCCCTCATGACGAACATGAGCTGCTGGACTCCCCAAGTATACCCAGCACGGTAGCTAGGGCAAGGGTAGGGTAAGGGTAGGGTAGGGCTAAAGCACCAAGATCAAGATATGATAGAAGTACATCGTATGATATGGTGATGGTTCCTCCCATGTGCTCCCGCTTGCTGACGATGGCTGTTCCTCCAGCCGATGACCGATGGGTGATGGATGATCCCTGTTCCATATCACTCGGCTGCCAGCTGTCAATTCTCACAAAGCAGAGGCCTCAACATCACACTGGACTTGGTTCACGATGCACCTCACGACCTGGTGGTGGCTGCGGGCGGTTCAATGAATACCGAGTGCGGATGACGCTGAGCTGGCAACACCCGAGAAATACCTTCTCGTCGGGCCGGAATACTTGCACATGGACTGCGAGTCAGCGCTACACGGCATTCCTCTGAAATCGGATCTCAATTCCATGGCCAGTGTCCTCGGTTGTATGTATGAAGTACAGGACTGACTTGGTAAGGATGCAGTCCACAAGGCAAGGTTAGGTAGGTGGCATTTGAACCCAACGGGTGTATGTGGGCGTGGGCATGGCCGCCTCGCATCCTTCGAAGCCCCTCTTCTCTCCCCCAAGTTGATTTAAGTCGATTTAAGTCGATTTAAGTCGATTTTAGCCGATAAAGGACCGCTTCACTGGACTGCACTGGACTGCACTGGACTGCACTGCATGAGCAATGCTCAATCCAATGCATCTCTCTCTGGCTTTGGGCTCCTCCTCAGAAAGAATCTCCGAAGACGCTGATGTTATCGACGCCACTCCCTTGTCCCAATATGCCCTCCATCCTTTCTCCTCCACTTATCCCGCAGTTAATCCTCGTCTTGCAGCTTGACATGGAAATAAGTTTTCCGCTTTCAAGCCACTAGATGGAATGGGGACACCGCTTTCGGCTTCATTTTCGAGACCGCAGCCAGCCCTGTTTATTTTTCTTTGGATCTGAGACTTCAGATCTACTAGTGACTTGATCCAAGCATGAACATGCAGCTCCAGAGAAGAAGGCAGGGTACAGGACGGAGCTCCTAACTTCACTCTCTTTTTAGTCACGGATCCCCTACGTTTTATACTCCACACACACCAGTAATATACCATGAATACGCCACTTCTCATCCTCGCAACGATCGACCAACTGTCCAGCGGTAAGCCGTGGGCCTGTGAAGTGGATCCATCAAAGAATGCTAGACTTACGTGCCCTCTCTCCTTGATATATAAGCTCTCCGCACGGCTGCTTAATCAACCGTTCCATCGGTGCCATCTTGTGTTAGTGTTCTTCGTTGAAATACTGTTTTTGGTTGACTTCATTCAGCCCCACGGTAGAATCAACATCCTGTCCCTACCTGGTCTTGCCCACGCAGAACGTGGCTCTCCACACACACACACACACACACCCACCCACCCACACACAAACAAGCACACCTACAACACGAGCCGGTTTCCGAAATAGGAAGCACCAACCGGGTCTTGAAAGACAGACTTTCACCTTCTTTCTCATCAAAAGATATTTACTTGGCTAGACAGACTACATCTGGAACTCACAACAATAGGTTACGTTGGGATATCAACTCTGGCGACTACACAAGATGAATTACTACGGTCCTGTTCCGCCTCCGATTCCATACGGTACAAGACCTGATCTTCGAAGACCATCACAACCGTCTTTGGATGCAAGTGTTCTAAGTCTTACGCGCAAGAATGCTGTCTATTATCCCAACTACCGAGTCTATCGGGGGGAAACACCTGCAACACTGAACTACAGCTGCATCAATCATGTCTTTTACGCCTTTGCCCAGGTATCTCCTGATGGCATCGTCTCTGTAAGCTTCTCAACTACTTCATATCTTTTACAAAACCCAGACTAATGAGGAATAGCTGAGCGATGAATGGGCCGATGCACAAATGCCAGTAGACGGAGCGACCGGATGCATTCAATCTTTCATGCGACTGAAACAACAACATGAGTACCTTAAGGTAATCCTTTCCATTGGCGGAGGAGCAGCAAGTCACAATTTCGCGAGGGTAGCAGCACACGCTTCAACCAGAGACACCTTTGGTCGTTCCGCAAAAGCGTTGGTCGAAGCTTCTGGATTCGACGGCATCGACAGTAAGCAAACCCTTCCAAAACCACACATTTCCATCTAACAAATCATGCAGTCGACTGGGAACACCCATCAGACCAACTAGAAGGTCAAAACTTCCTCTCCCTCCTCGCAGCAATCAGAATCTACCTCCCGGGCGGCCGCTACCTCCTCACAGCCGCCCTCCCCGCCGGCCAATGGGCCCTGCAAAACATCAACCTCTACAAAGCCCAAGACTACCTCGACCTCATCAACCTAATGGCCTACGACTTCACCGGTTCCTGGTCCGAGAAAACCGGTCATCACGCGCAACTCTACCCGGGCAAACCAGGTGAACCATCTAGTGCTGCGGCCGTGGACTACGTTATCTCCCAGGGCTTTCCGGCGGCGAAGATTCTACTTGGTGTTCCGGTTTATGGGAGGAGCTTTTTGGGGACGAGTGGGCCGGGACATTCGTTTACGGGGCATGGGGGGGAGGAGGGGACGTTTGAGTATAAGTATTTGCCGTGTGCAGGGACGGAGGAGATTGTTAATACGAGGGTTGTTGGGGCTTTTTGTCATGGGGGAGATGGGGAAGGGGGGTGGATTACTTATGATAACCCGGAGACGGTGAAGATTAAGGCGGGGTTCTGTAATGAGAGGCGGTTGGGGGTATGTGTTTATTTCTTTGACCTTCATGTTTTTCCCTCCCTGTTTCATTTCTCGCCTCGGTTGCATCTGCTTCACCTCGTTTTACTTTCACGTCACCTTTCTCTTTTCAAAAAATCAAGCTCGATTGCTAACGGGATTTTAACAGGGCCTCTTCTACTGGACAGGAACAGCAGATGTAACCTCAGGACCCAGGAGTCTGATATCCGCCGGTTTCAAGGCTTTACACGGTTCTTAAACTTTGAAGTTAACGAAGCGACGGATGGGGGAACGAAAGCTTGCGCCATGTATATATACGATATTGAACGAAGCATACGAATCCACTTGCACATGAAACCGAATCGAATCGAACGAATCACGCTACTCTACTCACTGGGATATACTGGAGCACGTATACATAGACCGGGGGCTTATTTGCATTTGCATGGCTGCATGGTTGCATTTGTGGGATGGATATTCCTTTTTGTGAGCATGTTCCGAGGAACGAAGACGGCTAGTTTGGTGAGTGAATTTTGGACGGGGTTTTAATAACTGGCTGGCTGGAAAGGCGAGAATGGAGAAAGTTGCATGGACCAAATATGAAGCTTGGTACTATATCCCTCTCTCCTCCGTTCCTAGATACGATTTTACGAGTCGTGGATGATGTTGGAAATAGGTTTTCATGCATGTTTCTTACACTGCTTCCTTATTTTGGGACACCTTGGACTTGAAATCATCGAGGTCGTATTTTGGTTTACTTTTTCTGGTAATAAATAGGTTTCATGCATGTCCCCTTTCACAACTTTTCCCCCCGCATCCTTATCTCGAGAGATCTTGGGCTTGGGATGAGGGGTGGTATCTTGTTTGCCTTTTCTGGTAATGTTTTGATGCATATCGCTGGTTTTGGATTACTTTTGTGTTTTCCAGGGGTGGTATTCTGGGGAGATGGTGGTATATATTTGAGAGCTAATATTGGGCTGATGGGGGTGGTATTCAACGCGACACAAGAATGGCGGGGTATGTCAAAAGGAAAACCTCTCGAGGTGGTGGGTGGGGATTGTAACTCTGTGGATGATGGTCTATCGCAATGGTACTGTGGGATGTGTGGTGCGTACGTGGTAATGGGAAGTGGTGAGGTGGTAATATGATGTTGAAGGCTGCGTGATGTTACATCTTGAATCTTGTGGCTTTTCGTGGATTATTTATTGGGGTTGGAGACTATCGAAATACAATCTGCCGTGAACAGGTTTACCTTCTCGTTTCTCACGCATTACCAACAAGTCTGCAAGTCCACAAGATGCAAGTCCAACGCACACCCCAATGTCTCAGACCCAGCATCAAGATCCAGTCACCAGATTGTGGGGGAATCTCTCTTCCCCGCCTTGTAACGGACTGTACTGGGCTTCTTGCCTTGTGCCAAAGATCTAGTAACCTGACATTCTCATCTTACAGTTCCCCAGATCGCATGTGTCTGGTGCGACTATCCACGTGGTGTGTAACGAGATCTTGATGTTGTGCGAGCGGCTCGTTGCGATGATGTGTTGTGTCGGGCCGTTTTCTTTTGTCGTGGGGAGGGCGGTTATTGATGGGATGGCGTGTTTCTAGAGAGGGTTAATGGGGTCTGTCACATGATCGTGGATATAAAAGTGATAAACATACCTTGAATATTATTAGGGCTGTTAAAGTGAGGGGTAGTGTGACGTCACCTTCTGCTGTCTGTACTCGCTTTCTTTTTGGAGAGTGGCGGGGTCTGGTGGTAACGATACCAGATTTCCTTGAGTTGACTTCATGGAATAGGATGTTCATGGGAATAAGAATGTCAGGAGAAGAGGGTGCTTATTTTAAGGTTGTGTCACGATGATCTGATCTCGAGGGGGAGGTACGAGTTCGTCGTACCTGCTTCTGATTGGTTCTCTCATCGCATGTTTTCTTGTTAACCTGGTTTGGTTTGTGCCAAGTTCCCAACTCGACCTGGTTGTTCTTTTCATCTTCATCTTTCCAATCTCTTATTTTTTTCCTTACCAGATTCTGTACTCTCCTAAATTGTTATTTCGAAGTTCAAAAATTGTTTCACTCACTCCTCATTCACTCACGTAATCGGTCCTTCCCCACCCTCTCAGTTTCCCCTTTCGGTTTCGGTACCTCACTGTTGTAAGTCTAGTGATCTACCAAGTCCCGTGAAAACAGCTGATGATATTTCCCAACAGCTCTTGCTTTTTGAAGGTTGTTTGAACCTGGTACCTGGGCGAAAAGTAATCTATTTAAATTGCTTTTTGAATCGCGCAAGTTTGTGTTTCTTGCTTTTTTCTAGAAAAGAGTTATTGAGAATACAACTCATCTATACACCTCACTCACCAAGACCCAAAACCGTACAACACAACCTAAACCTCCACACCCTCTCCCGCAAAAATGACAAACTCAACCCTCTCCATCGCCCTAAAAAACACCTCCACCTCTCCACAAATCTACGCCTACATAACAGGACTCTCCCTCGACCCAGCAACTCAAAATCAACGCTTCCTCCTTCAAGCCGACGGGAAGACAGCATATTTTCCTAGCTCCCCTGCGAATACGGGTGCGAGTTTGAGTGCTGATTGTGGGGTTGCGATCGGGGGACCTGGGGCGAGCAGGACGGTTACTATTCCGAGATTGGCGGGGGGACGGATTTATTTCTGTTATGGGGAGCAGTTGGTTTTTTTGTTGAACCCTGGGCCGGGGCTTGTGAGTGTTTCTCTCTCTTTAATTTCATCAGTTCATAACTTCATTTACGGGGGAAAAGGCCACGCCCCGAACTTTCGCACTTCTCAAGTGTTCTTTTCTAGCCTTGCTTTTCCAAAACTAACTTCAAAAAATCAGGTTGAACCATCCGTTTCCAACCCCTCGGACTTAAACTACTCCAAAACCTGGGGATTCTGCGAATTCACATTCAATGAAGCCCAACTCTTCGCGAACATCTCCTACGTAGATTTCGTATCCATCCCCATCTCCCTCTCCCTAAGCTCCACCACCGGCTCAACCCAAAGTGTCCTCGGTCTTCCCTCCGACGGGCTCACAAGAATTGCAAACGACCTCACCCAACAAGGTTCCGGCTGGCAAGATCTCATCGTAACAAACAATTCCGGAAACGTCCTCCGAGTCCTAAGTCCAAACACAGGTCACGTAATGAACCAGTCCCTCTTCGCCGGCTACTACGACGCCTACGTAAACGCAGTTTGGCAAAAATACACCACCACACCTCTAGTAATAGACACCCAAGCACAATGGGGTCTCCAATCCGGCACCGTCCTCGGTTCCCTCCTCACATTCCCAGGAATCGGAACCTTCGCAAAGCCCTCGGCAGCAGATATCTTCTCCTGCTCCACTGGTCCTTTTAGCGGGTACCCCAGTAATACAATCGCTATGGGTGCGTTGGGGGCGAGGATCGCGGCGGGCTTTAATAGGAGTACGCTTCTTATTGATGGGACGGAGCCGAAGGGTGATGTTGGGAGCTTTTATAAGACGGCTCCGACGAATCAGTTTGCGAGGGTTGTGCATGGGAATAGTCGGGATGGGAGGGGGTATGCGTTTCCGTATGATGATGTTGCTGCTAGTGGGAGCACCGGGGGTGATCAGGCGGGGACGGTGTTTGATGGGAGTCCGGCGCTTTGGACGGTTAGTGTTGGGGGGTTGAATTAGAGGTTTTGGAGTTGGGTTGTTGGGTTATTGGGGGTGTAGATCGTTGGCCTTCTTTTTCGTATTATTTGCGGAGTCAAAGGGTGGATGTTCCTCTTGTATAATGGAAGTAGACACGAGAGCACGCGAGTGTCAGAAGGGGGGTAGGGGGGTAGATTGTACATATGGGACGGTCGTTTAAATGATAAGTTAATACACTTACAATGAATGGATTGAATATGGTGAACTCGGCTATTGTTGGGAAACCTACGAATAGCCTAACAATCTTTAAACAAAATCTTAGAATAGGGAAAACTTAAAAGATGGACGAATGTATCCAGTAAACCGAACAATATCTAATAAGCCGAACGTCATGATTGGAGGCCGAAACTAGAGTTGCGAGTAAGCTGCCACCTGCCGGGCGAGCTATTACTTGTCAAGTAAGCCGATGCCATTTGAGCGCCAAAAAGAGTGTTGTAAGTAAGCTCTCACTTGTCGAGTGAACTCTCACTTGTGCGGTAAGCATCGCTTGTCGAGTAAGCTCACTTCTTGAGTGAGTAAGCTACAAAAAAGGTCGCGAGTAAGTGAACAAATATCGACTAAGCTAGAAGTAGATTTGCCGATTTGCTACCTTGCTGTCGCCTACATGTAATCATTTCTTAATATAGACTCACCTGATTGTTTCTCGAGATGGAGCCCAGATACACTCAAATGATATCCAAGCTAGTATTCTACCTCGTTACTTACTGACTCATCTTTCACACTCTGGATACAAAATTTCTCCCGGTCGATCATCCATTCTATAGGAGCTCGCAACTTCTACTTATAAGAGTAGCTTTAAAAAGCAAGTCTAGGTCCCTTTGTAAATCCCGGGTAATCCCAAGACAAGATTGTGAACGCCACAGCTAACTTGAACTCTTTTTAAAGAAAAAAAAAAAAATCATATTTCAAGCCTATAATAATCCTTTGATAAAGATCTACAACTTTCTCTTTCTTTATATGTACTACGATGTTATTGTGATACGACGGATTGAAGTCCCCAACTCGCTCAATTTACCAGATTTACACCAGGAGCCTGGAATAGAAACAGCAGATTTGGTCTTTAGGAGCTAGAGAAGCAGAAGAATAATCCAAAGAACAAATTCTTTTGTAGAGAAAGGGATAGGTTGCACATATATGGGATGGTCGTTTTCTAATTGACACCTTTGAGACTCGTACCGCGAACCAATGTCATTTTGAAAACTCGACTATTTATAGGTGACCTGTCAACAGACGGGATCCAGAATTATCTCAACGCAAATTAAATTGTCAAATCAGATCTATCACTGCAAGCTGCCATGAAAGAACTAAATTTTAAATATGTCAATCTCGTTTAATGCCTGGCCACAAAAGTAGACTGACAGTCCAGAATGGTCATGCGACTCTTCCTCACTGTACGGAGCAATGAATAATCCATGAAGATTTACAAGAATGAGTTCGTCTATACAAGTAACCAGGAGATTGGTCATAGTCCACCTAATAAATCAAGTAAAATAAAAGTATCTTGAGTTCTGGAAAGAGTTGTAGCTGATCGACGAGCTAAGCAATTCATAGGCATTTTGAACCTTAGAGCCTTGGACGCATCTTGCAACCTTGTATGTTTTCCGTAGGCCAAGTTTAAAGTCTGAGATCGAGTGTGGGAAATTGGGGGTCGAAGTCGAGGTTTGAGATCCAGTCCGTTTCTTCCTTTTGACACCTGTGACACTTGAGGTCGCTCCTAACGCAACCTCGACATTGGCCTCACCACTATTCTGAGAACAGGGTTTAGGCCAAGAAAAGGAAGGTACGACCTGAGTATAACCCCAGCTCCTCCCTCGGAACTCCTTTCATATGCATGGTCTCTTATGTTTGAAAACGTACCTATATCGAAAAGGAGAGGGGGACGGGGAGTTCATGGTTAAAAATACACCAGTCTTCAATACCGAGTGTACCTCCATACTCAACCTCTACCCAAGTACTGGTTGCGTGAACAAGAGCCTTTCTCCTGGCGACCAATAAGCTAGCGCATAGCAAGAAACTCCGAGTGGAAGGCAACCAAATACAATTCTTTCGCTTATCAATACCCTCTCGTAACACAATCATAATTTAATTCTTCTGTGACTGTCAGTCAGCTCTGGTTTCGCTAGTGATTGAGATCTCGAAGGAATCAATTGAGTTAGAGATGAGCTGGTAGGCTCGGGTGAGATAGGCGTAGTGGTGAGAAAAAAGCCGGCCATGTCAGCACATTCTCTTCGTCTGGACTCCAGCGGTGGAGTATTTCGTACTTTTCCACCACTGACAAGCCGTTACCGCTCGATATGCAAGTGATTTTTTTTTTTCATTCATCCGGGATATCAAAACTAGTGCCAGGAATTACGCACCCTTAACGAAAAGGACGATACTTTATGTCAATAGCTGAACTTTAAAATTTGAGGGCACATCGAAGCTTGATTCGCTTATGATAGCGAAATTAAGGCTAAAGAAAATTATTTTGCGTATAATCGTAATCCGGTAAGAAGTTTGAGGCTGGATGGAGCCTTCCACTGGCAATCCTCATACCTTTGTACGTAATTTTCTCGATGAGTTTAAAAGCTTGAACATTACTCGTACTTTGCAACACTCACGAATGCACAATTGCAGTAGTGAGGCTGATGGAAGTTATTCTCAGAGACTACTCGTTCGTATATGACACGAGTGGTCTAGAGAGCAAAGACGAAAGTATTTATTCTTGATTTTGGGACAGTATCAAAATCTAGTGCTTATTGCTGGGTATGAAGCTCTCGAGAACTTCATAAAAAGTATATAGGGGTGCCTCGCCTCATATATTTTTGCATTCTTCATCTCATCAGTCTTTCTTCATATTTACTAGGTCCTTCTCATTTCATTAAGCCTTCACTTCAAAACCTGCCATCTTTCAACTTTCACTTCAAACTTTTCAACCCTACTTCGGAGCTTCATAGCCCAATACAACAAAACAACAAAACTCAAATCAAAATGCAATTCATCAAGTTCGCCGCCACTGCCGTCGCAGCCATCCTCTCCTTCGCAACTGTCTCAGAGGCAGCAAGTTGCTTAAGACGCGCCCATGCATTTTACCGTACCTTCGTCATCATAGCGAATGGTGTTGACAATGTCCAAGCATTATGCAATGGATTTAGAGATAACCGTAAGTCCGCGTTATTTTTCAATTTCTTCATGGAAATTATGAATGGAATAATTTTTGGAGAGGATAACACCTGTCCCGGATTTCCTCCACAGTCAAACCGGGATGTGCCATCAGAAACTGGAGGCAAATGTCATTTACAGTGGGAGTTCAATCTCCCCACAACATACTTCTCGGATCATGTTGAGGGCGGGTGGTGGGCGGCTACCCACACCAAGTTTGGCACTATCAATTGTGTGGATATTTTTGATAAACGCTCCCACGCCCGGGATCTTTCCATGAACTAGATACTTTTGTGTTCGTATTTGCTTAGAAGTCGCTCGTTTGGAATAATGTATTTTATTTTCGCGTTTTAGGGATTTAGGATGAAGCACAGGAAGAAAAGTGGCGAGAGGAGAGGATCTTTGGGGCTCATGTCAAATAGCGTGTTTCCCTTGCTTTGGTAACCTAATGCCCCTTCTTCGAGTCAATTTAGTGTATTGCAATTATTATTGCTCTTCGCTAATCAAACCCGCGCGCGTGATTACATCTGAGAATTTTCCTTTCTTTAGCATCTTTTAGAGTTACACTTTGATAGATACATACGAATGATATTACTCATAATACCCACACCTATGGGTGAACATGGAGAAAGATTGATACTTCGTACGGTTCTCTAGAGAGAGACTATGTATTCCCGCTGCCCAAATTGGCTTTAACTGCGTTCCCGGAACTTCGACGAAAAGCTTCTCTCAAAGTACCAAACAACCACAAAAGGCAAGACCTCTTAGCACTCAGAGATTAGACAACCAGTTCCGAAACTCTGATACAAAAGAGTTCCCCATAAACCGCTGACGGAAAGGCTCCACAAACGATCAACGGAAGGATTCTCGAAAGCACAAGTGTATTGAAATATAGGAATGGCATAACCAGTCAATAGATAGAAGTGAATGCGATAAAAAGAGGGTCAAGCGGCCGTTGAAGTATAGATGTAGATGAGATACATGGATAAATGAGTTATTCCGACTTTTGCTGTGGAAAAAATGACGAGGATGTTTGGATTCAAAAAGGGAAGATAACGCACTCCAAAAGAAACCCCTAAATAGAGACCAGTAATCCAACTAGTTGCCTTCTTTGTAAAAGGGGAAAATGCAATGCTTTTGCGCTCTGGAGTTTCCGAACAATTGGGTAAACTCTCTTTTTCTTCTTCTTTTCTTTTGACAGCTTATTGTTAGGTTCAAGTAAGTCTGAAGGATCAGACTACGAGTTTATGTAAAGTCCGGCGTTGAGACCCGAAATAGAGAAAAGTTATCTGCCGTTGCCAAACTCGAAATAAGTTTGAAGGTATCAGCAAGTATAAGACTCCGCGAGGGTGTTCACTAACTGTGGTTCTGTAAGCCGTAAGAGGGTAGTGTAGGTCCAGAGAGGAACACACATACAACATGAATCGTTCTTGGATGTTTTGGGAGATATAGCGATTCCGTATAGATCTCTTTACTACTTGGTTATGCTCGACCGCAATTCCGAGCCTTCGTGGGGACCAGTAACCAGCTGGCGAGGCTCAGTTTGCCAAACTGTCCGGTCGCCTTTTATTTACGGCAGATCCAAAAATCCGGTTAGGGCTTGCCGATTTGTGCGGAAATGTATGTATTGAGAATCCCGAGTACTCGATGAAAGTTGAGTTTGCATTGCTTCTGCTTTCAATCCTTCAATATCTCGTTCCCTCAAACTCATGGGCATGTAATTTTTGTTTCTAATGCATCGCTGCAGAACAATACACGTAATTCCTTATCAGTCATAGAATTGTAGTTGTCATTGATTTCTGATCTCAGAGTTGCATTTCTAGATCTTCTAGTCCGGCTGAAGTTGATGTGACCTGGGTGTCTGACGGGGTTGCAGGCGAACCGAGAACATATGGTTGAGACTTGAACATCTCAAAGGTTGGAACAGTTCGTTTGCTCTTCAAAAGTGCAAATTTTATTTCTGGTATAACGTACTTGCGTTCTCTTCAGGTGATGCGATCTTGGAACGATCGAATTAATTCTTTAGCGTGACTTTTTAGTTGTTCTAAGTGGACAAGTTCCAACTCTGGCAATTCGCATGTAACTAATTTTCTCCGATAGGGCTCAATTATTTCTGTGGATCCTAAGTGTCTGACACCGCGAGGGTCCGGCGGTTGCTTGTAATCATTGTCGCTGGGCGTAAAGCACAATAGTACAGCTTCTAACTTTGGCAAAATCAACGCCAACCGTCTTCTGAGAGTTTTGCTACTGTGTTGCCTATTTGTTCCATTGAACTTCACCCACACGTTTTCATATCCAATTCCTATTCTCCGAAGAGACCTCAAATCAGCAACCATGGTAGGCGGGGCAGGGATGGCAGAGAGCAACCCCTTTCCAGCGTAATGCTTAGATTTGTTTTCTGCCACCCAAAGAAAATAATGAGCAGACCAGAAATCTAGATACATACTATATTTCTCCAAATTGGCGTAACTTGGGCTTCTGAAGCATAGTTTGTACTTCTCAAGAGCCACTTGTCAGGATGCCCAACACACGCTGAGCGCTATAGGGTTTGGCTCGTGCCTCCCATATCGGAAAACCATGTTGGACCATCCTTCCCCCTTCCCTAGATCAGAGTTGTCCCACCCATCATTCCCCCAGCAACACCCCCAACCACCATCCTCACCATCCTCGCCATCCTCGCTATCGTCGCTATGCTCGCCATTCCTGTAATCCTCGTCATCTTCAGGATATTCACCACACGGGCCAATTGAATCGTCGGGGAAATCATTTCTATAGCAACGCACTTCACGCACTTCACGCATTTCAAAGAGCTCTGGTGATAATAGGCGTGGGCCAGGGAGAGTATGGCGCCAGATGAGCCTCTGCAATTCTGCCGGGAAGTTATTGAAATAGGCAAATGTAGCAACCTCCCGCCTCTTCGAATTTTCCTACACCCAAAGCCTACGTTTATGTTCATCTTTCCGACCTTGAGGTGTGCGGTGTTGTTTTAAGTGTTGGAATAGCTTTTCCATTAGAGACCCCTTGTCGCCATCTGCAGCCAGTCCACGATATTGGCATTCTGCCCGTAAATCTCCAGTTGTCCTGTGCGTGAAATGCTTGCGCTTCTCTCGGTCCTCGCGTTGTGTGTGTTCCTCGTGCATTTCGCCTTCACGCCTATCTTCAGCCCCATCATCGGGTTTCCTGTTGGGAACCAATTGCGGTTCAATATCGGGTTGCAGAGGTAATTCATCCATCGTCGAACCGTTGTTTGGCTGGTTTTGTGTCATCTCGACGGAGCTGGTGAGAGATGGAGCGGGGTTGTTCAAGGCTCTGTGGCACGTAAACATGTGGCGTTTGTACAGGGGTAAGGAGAAAGAAATCTATTAACTAGTTATGTTTTGTCTTCTATATTGAAAACAAATATTGTTATAATAAGAATGCGAGAATCGTATCTTGTATCTAATAAGTGAGCAGTATGATAGATAGTAGGTCATGATGTAAAAGTAAGAACTGGAACTTAATTCTATGTTTTATGAAATAATGCTTGGATAAAGCTCATTCATCTAGAATGTGTTTCTCTTTACGATTTATATCACTGTATATACTGATTTGAATTGATACTTCAAACATTACTCCCCCCAGCGTACTCTTTCTCCTCCATCTCCTTCCAGACAAATAACCTACTGCTTTCTTTCCCGTCCCCTTTGTTGTCCAAAGCCACCAAACCAGAATCACAACTCCAGTTAGGGGTAATGTTATGCCCACATACAAGTACCAACTCGAGCTCGTAACCCAACCCATACTAAACATCGAGCTCATAAAAGTCCCCGGCAAAAACGCCATAGTCAATGCAGCGATGGTCTTCATAGACGAAGAATCAGCTTTGTTTCTCTTGCTATAAGCTGTCTCGCTTGACTTCAAAACCCGTTTGCAACCAATCCAAAATGCATACAATCCGAGGCCGTGCAAAGCAGCAATGCAACGTAAATTTGTATCCCAACCCTATTTGAAGATGATGCCTCTTCATTCCAATCCATGTCTGAGCAAAAATTGTCAAATTCTTGGATAGATCGGGAAAAGTTAGGAATAAAAAATCTCGTGGAACATTTTGTTCTGTTTTGGTGGGCTGTCAGGTCAGGAAAACGTGCAAAGCTGCGAGGCCGACGGGCTGCATATCAGGGAAATGACTCACTCAACCAGAAAAACAGGATTCGAGGGTACAAGCGCCTATCGTGCCACGAAGATCATTTGAAAAGTGCTTTTAATTGGAGTATAAATGAGGCGTGGTAGGAGGCTCGAGGATGATTGGCGGGCAAAAAAACAGACGCTCTTACTGCAGCACAGCGAACATCATTGGCAGTTGCTTTCAAGACGAATTTTGTGGGATGCTTGGAAACACAGTACCTTTTATTATTGAAATGGACTCTTTCGATATCTCATTTGGAAGCCCCCCAAGAACCATCGATAACTGGGCATGAACACGAAAATATTGTCTCATGCAGCCCATGGTCAGACCCAATTACGAATGAGTTGAGATCTGCAGATTATTAGTACTCCCCCAAAAAACAAGGAAGGAACACCTACGGGCTTGTAACATATCGATTGGCTTTAAATTCCTCAAAAGTAGGAACAGCACGCTGAGAGTCGAGCTGGTCGAATTCCACCTTCACAGAAGTTCCCTCCCTTCCAATCGCCTCGAGTGTCATGCTGAGGAGCTGTTCACGATCCGAAGCGTCATTCATATCCAATTCGTTAGGATGCGCATCCGTTGGATAATTGTCGTTTTCTAGTCTCTGATCGTTTCCTCCACGACATATGAGAACGGAATCCAGATTCCTGAAGTGATTCCTCTCTAGGAGGTCGCGTAGAAATCGAGCGTATGTTTTAATACTATCTTGGTCCTAAGGGATCCCTATTTTCCGGACACAATTGAGGTCGTTGAGAATCGAGGGTAGTAGCCGGATACGAGGGAGCCAGTTAAATATCTCGAAGTCCAAGCGACCAAAATAGAGGATGTCTATCTCTAGATCGGCGTACAAATATGGACTTCCAAAACAGGACCGATAACGTCTTGGGCGACATGACGAGACCTTTTGCAGACTCTTAAAGTCACTGGCGCTGGAGTATGGTATCGGTACTCGGATTTTATGGGTAAGCCCCCTTCTGGTACGGGAACACCTTCATAGTCCGGAGGGAGCTCATGGGGAACATTTCTCCAACTGTAACTCCTCCATAGCTCTTCATATTGACTTTTATACTGTTTAGCTTCTAAATTATCCGGAAAACTTGGGCATAGCACCCGAGGACCAGGAAGAGATAGATCCCGTATTATCTCTTGGATTTCCGCAGGAAGATTGTTGAAATGCGGAAAGGGGATGATTGTAGAGCTCTTTGCAGTTTGCAGACATGAAGTCTCCTCTTATGATCAGCAATCCTTTCGTGCTCAGATGTTCACCATCTGTTGTTGTACTCGAACAGCTCGTTTTCTAATCTTTACCTGTCCCCGTTTGAATGCAGTCCTCGATATAAGCACTCAGCGCGTAAATCTTTTGTCTCACTAATAGCGAACGTTGTTGGTTGTTTTACCAAACGAAATGAATGTGTTCCGGGTAGGCCAGGCCCGGGGTCACGACGCTGGTGAGTTGGCTGAGAGTTCCAGTCCCAATACCCTCTGGGATCCGTTGGAAGCTCGGATGGTGGTGTAAAGAGAGCTATGTTGGGGTTGAGGTTGAGAGTTGTTACGGAAAGTGCCGTATGATTGTTGGTCCAGGGGCAGAACCTAGTGCCACGCGATATTTGATGATCCCAAAAGATCGCATTCGAAAGAAGAAGAAGAGTAGAGAAAGAAAATAACCTAGACCAAGAAAGTAGAGTTGTTAATCACGAAACTTTGAATGCTCTTTACTATAGCAAGGAGGTTGCTTCACGTGACCTTATCAGATGAATCGGTATTGATAAAACTTCAGCACTCACCTAACAAACACTAATACCAACAACCTTTCCCCCCTCCACAAACCCACTACTTCCATTGAGGCCCGAAGTAACAACATAAGCCTCCCCATTCCCTAAAGCTACACTCGTAGCACCAACCACCCCCTCAAGTACCACACTCGCATCACCCCCTTCCAACGGCACACCAACAAGTTGATTCCCCGTCCCAGCAGCCAAATATGCCAACCCATTCTTTTCACCCAAAGCAAAATCATCAAAACTGGTTCCCTCATTCAAAACCTCAACACTCCCAACCTTCTCCAAAGTAGCAAGCGAAACTGGAACCCGACAAAAAGTCTTCTTTTGGGTATTGGAGAAGTATATCCATATCTTATCTCCCTCCCCCTTCAAGACCTTGATTCCATTTACTCCAGTCTGAGAAGCTGGGGGAGGAGGAGGAGCCATCTCAGGTTCACTTAAAAATATCCTTTTCTCTCCTGTGTAAACATTGAGAAGCCACATTACACCAGCCATAGAATCGCCGATGAGGATAAGACCTTTTTCGATGTCCAAAGTATCCATTCCATTAAACACCCTACTCTCCGGAAAAGCAGCAATTTCCATTGATTCTACACCTGTATTGGTCGCCGAATCATAGGAAACAAGATCTAGCGAGTAAATCGAGAAAGAGCCATTCGTTAACCCGGTTGTGAGCGAGTAATTCCCAGCTGCAACGTAGAACATATCTGGTTTTACTTCTGTGATTCCTAAAAGTGCGAGTTTGGGAAAAGAGTGAAGAAGTCTCGATGTCGAGTTTGTGTTGGAAGAAGGATCGATGAGGTAGACGTCGGGACTTGTGAGGAGTGTGATGAGGAGTTGACCGTTTTGACGGGGACGGATGTTTTCTATCCATGTTGGTATTTTGGGGAATTGATAAATCGTACGTGAGGAAACCTCTCGAGTTGAGACTGGCTTTGCTGTTGAAAGTGACATAACGAATGCTGATACAATTGCAACAAGTAAAAAGAAAGACCGAAACATAATCCCAATCGAACCCAGGTAAAGGACGAAAAACGAGGCAAAGAACGAATTGATTATAGCCGTTTGGAGAAGCAACTTACTGGAACTTGACGCATTCTTATTTATCTCTATGTTCAAAGTGAAAGGACGGAGTAAGCCTGCGCCGTACTGTTTTCGATGTGGATATTTGAAGTCTGTCCGCATGACTCATTACCGAGTTACCTTCAAGCAACTACATGGGTTAAAATCCGCGATATAGAGTATGAGAACATTGCTCCACACCTAGACCTGAATTGACGCCTTGAGCAGCTTGTTGGCAAGTAACCAACCAGCCTTCAAGATCTCTCCCTCTCCACTAACCAAGAAAACATTCTCCGTACCCCTTATAAACAACGAGAAATCTGAACAGGAATTCGAGAGGACAAATTTACATCTAAAAGGTTGGCTCTTTCCCGCTGCTCGAGTTAAAGTTCCCATGAGGTAGAGTCAAGGGAGGAAGGAGCGATCTTGGAAATTTCCGACCAAGTGATTCCGGGAAGTTGGGCTGCGACTCATCAAACCCCAGACATCTATTTCGTAGAAGCCTCGGATTTCTCATCAAAACTCCAAGAAAGAAAAAAGAGCGAATAACAGAAATCCAGTGAAGTAAAGAGGAATTAAGGCACTTTCTTATTTACACTCCAGCAATCTCAGCAAATCTAGCAAGAGCCTGCAAGTTCTAAATTCCACAGCTTGTTTCCCAATATACACCCCAACCTATGCCGAGGCCTTCCGTTTCCTTTTCCATGTATTTTCGTAATGCATCACCATAAAGTCATTATTCCCGCCCATCATGAGCTGGCCTTCATCGTCCCACAAGTATTACAAGTCCACCATTTATCCTCCATTACTGTTGTACATTGTCTGCAAGTCCAGGTCTTAACAGGGGGTCCCTTTGGTTTTGGCTTCACCATGCTAGCTTGTTTCGCATTTTGCTCCGAAATCTTTTTGGAAATCTTAGCGGGTCGCTCGACTGTGCAGGCGTCACAGCAGAGGTAGTGTAATGGGTTGTGTAATGTGCAGACTTCACATGTCCAGCCTGTTAATATTGGTGTAGAGGGAGGGGTGGGAACAGAGGCAGAAACTGGCTTTGGTTTCTCCGCTGGTAGATTTAGGTTTTCGTTTTCTTGCGCTGGCTTTGGCTTCTTTGCTGGTGGCTCACTGACTAACCGGCTGACATGCTTTGGGGCTTCTCTTGCCGGACCAGAAGTCGCAGACGAGGATGATGCGGACAACAAGCTCTGGGGCTTGGGAGAAGTATTTGACTTGCCAACCGCACCGCCACCATTACCTGTCGGGTTCGAGGGTGTAGAGGGTACATATGAATCGCCATATTCCTTTTCCTGGTCTTCTTGAACAAGTTCCCAGAGTGCCTGAGCAATTGCATAATCATTTGCTTTCTCTTCCTCAGCCTTGGTCTTGAACCCACCAGCCGTCGCTTGATCGGCTAGGTCTTTGATTTCTTTATCACCCTTCTTTTCAGAGCCACAGCCCTTCAACACTGTATTTCTTCGTTCGATGGCATCCACGATGACTTGTCGTATATCGGTACCCGCGAGGACTGGTCGCCCACCAAGTCTCTGTCCAGAGCCTGAGCTGAGCGTTTTCCTCTTCTCCGCAGCTATACGAGCAAGTCGTCTGGCTTCATGCATCGGCAATTTTCTGCCGCCCAACTGGCGACCTTCTGACAAGAATCCTTCCCCAGTGTAGCCCTTCATAACCAAAGCCTCATGTTCCTTTCGCATTTGATCCCATAGAGCGTGGAATTGTTCATTATGCGGGCCGATCAAATTATGGGCGAGCTCGTGGAGCATGGTATCGACCACTTGTTCGATGGGTAGGAACTGGTTGTTGTCGCCCGGATATCGCAGTCGTAGACATATTTTTTGACCTCTATTCATGTTGATACCTATATAATTAGAATCATTTCTGTAAATCGACAAGGGGGTAACTCACCCAGTAGGTTTTGTTCAGCTGGGTAGAACTCTGCCAACGTGCCTACCTTGAAATTCCTCGCTCTCATGATGGGCTTTACGAGAGAAGCAATTTTTTTGATAGTATGCAGAGCATCTTTCTCGCGAGGTAGGTTCTTCAAATGCGAGTACTGGCCGACTAACGCTTCGTGCTCCATTTTGAATAGCTTCTTTAGGTTCTTCTTGACTTGGCTTCAAGGTCGCGCTCTGCATGCAGGGACGATGTTGTTTTAGGGTTGAAGAGAGGGAGGGATGGAAGAAAAGATATGGAAAGGGGAGATGACAAATGACATTGTTCTGCTTGAAGCAGCGAGAACAAATCGAAGTCCAACTCACCGTGAATGAAATGTGTGTAATCATTTTAGAGGCAAGGCGAGGCTGCTGGGAGACGCGTTGACAGCTGCCTAGTGCTGCTTTACTCGAGCGAGCGTGACCTAAAGGCGGCAGTGCATTTTCTCGTTCACTTTCTCTGGGACCAAACCTTTTGAAGAAGCTCAATAGACTGTGAGATTTTGACTTTGTTTTTCAAATACTCTTACATTTTCTCAAGCACGACTAATTTTTAGTAAAGAGATTATTTTTATCCTGTTTTATTTCAGATGAACCGCAATGTTTCACAATCAGTTGGCAGTCTGCCCCGCTATCAGCCCTGAAAGTAGGTACTCCGTCCTGCTAGGCACAGAAACGCCGTACAATTGCGCAACGCCCTCCCCCTCCTTTTCTCCAAATACATTCCTTTCTACCTACCTACCAAACCAACATCATTATATACTTAGCCCCCTGGAATACCCCAGACCAAAGCAAAGATGGCCGACTCGAAAAAGACAGTGAGAAACCCCATCGCAACTCGACCCCGCGTTCAGTTCCCCAGAGCCTCACTAATCCCATGGTCCCCAGGACACGCCTGAGATGGCAGCCTACAAGGAAGCATTCTCACTCTTTGTAAGTTCCCCTCCTAGCTTCTCTACAGTTACAGTACTAACAATATCACGAAGGACACTGATAACGATGGTATGCCAACCCCTTTTGCCCTCGAAATCAGCTCATAACCCCGCGTTTCCCAGGCGTTATCACCAAACACGAACTCGGTTCCGTCCTCAAATCCCTCCAAATAAACGCGACCGATTCTGAAATAGAAGACATGATCAACGAGGTAGATCTCGATCAAACAGGGACAATTGATCTCGAAGGTCTGCCTTCACATACCATTCCTCACTCCGCATGTTAACAACTTGTTTTGCAGAGTTCATCAAGATGATGAAGATTGAGACGAAACCCTCCAGCTTCGAACAAGAGATGCGAAGTGCCTTCCAGGTCTTTGACAGTGATGGAAGCGGACAGATCTCTGTCGATGAATTGAGGAAGGTTATGCAATCGTTTGGCGAGGCGCTTTCGGAGGAGGAGATCAAGATTATGATTCAGGAGGTGGATAAGGATGGAGACGGGCAGATTGATTGTGCGTTTTCTCACCTCCAAACTCCGTACGGATCGCAGATGGCTAATACCAGAGGGTTGAAGACGATGAATTCGTAAACTTCTTTTTGGATAAAAAGTGAGCTGGTTTTGGAGATGGAAGATGGAATTTTGGATGGCAGATTCAGTTTCATGGTATGTTTCCCCAGTTTTGGTTTGAATATTTGTGCTATATTGGGATGAAAGCCCCAATATGGCTTTGGGTTATTTTAAGGAGTAGGTAATATGTTGGATGGAAGCCATTTGGGGTCTCTCAACGAAGGGAAAATATAAAGAAATTACGCTGAGAGATCTGACCTTCTTTGCTGTGCAGGATTCAGTTCCCCTCGTGCGTTTTTGGGAGTTGTGTTTTGTTTTCTCCGTTCTTGCACTTGAATCTATTTCTTTTCGTCCTCGTGATTTTTGTCTTGTTTTCGCGAAATTTGTTGTATTTCTATTCGAGAAAGATGGATGGCAAGATTAATTTGACACACACCGTCAGACCGTCGATTCCTCGACATGAGGGATTACCAGTCAAGTTGATCTGGATTCCAAGGGAGGTCAATTTCATCAACATCAGCACAAAGGAAGAAATCCTCGTACTTTCCCTTGCCAGCTTGCACATTGCTCTTATCCAACCTCAGCTTGTTCGTCAACAACGGCTCCAGGAACTCCCTCAATTCCTCATCATTTATTTGTTTATATGCTAGGCGAAACATTTTTCTGCAAAAGAGAGGAAAGGGTTCCGTCACCCTCTCGATATGGTGGCCCCGGCCGTAGTGGTAATGATTGAGTCTTACCGTTGGACTATGAAAAGGTGGGTCACGCTTATAATATTCCTTGAATGCCGAGTCTTTCCTTTGGATGCTTTCGTACGCCATGTGACCGATTTCTTTTAGCTTTTCGTTTTCTAGGTTTAGATATCTTGGGTTTCCCCAGGGCCCTAAGTAGGAGACTAGTGTCAGTCTTTTTTACAGATCAAAATTGATGGTTATGACGTACCGGTTAGATGGATGAGGCATTCTTTGAATAGGACTTCGATTCGCAGTTCATATGCTATTTCAAAGAGACTAGCACACTCTTCAGGGATGAGGTCGATCAGTTTTGGGCTAATGGTAAGAGGATGAGATGGCACGCGAAAACATTGGAAGGGAATAATAGAAATCAGCTAGGTCGGTGGCAATTGCTAGATAAAGAACAGAATTGAGGACGGTGGGTTCTTTGTACATTGCGTTGATGAGTGTTTTGAAGGCTTCTATCTGCTCTCCCGCATCGTCGGCCGGGATGTATTCATCTTGGTGTTCTTGCTGCTGTCGCCTCTGGGTTACAACCTGCGGATTTCTCTTTTAACTTCGGTTCTGCAATTTCATCGAAGAGAGGACCAGGGGGGGGGGAGAGTACTAGGTGCCTTCGTAAGCGAAGAGAGTTCCACCAAATGAACCTTCTGTAGATGCGATGTAAGAATGAAGACCTACCTCGGCATGTTCCCAATGCAAACACCAGCCTACTTCATCTGCGATTGTCACCCAGATCTGCTTGAACTTTGGGTTTGAAGGCCGATGCGTGTTCTTCTCTGGGGAGTCGATGAATCTTTTGAAGAATGCGGAGTTCTTTTTTAGGACTGAGGAGTGGACTTGGAAGGGTTGGGAGAAGACTACGAGGTATATATCAGGTGGTTGATCATTGAATTTCATTACGATATCTGTTTTGGGGCTTTGGGAGGAAGGACTTGCTATGGAAGACATGGTGAGATTTTGAAATCTGTATCTTGGACTTGGTCACTGGAGTTTTTTTCACTGGGGAGCTTGGAGGGAGATGTTTAAGGAACTAGAAAGAGGCTTGATTTCTTAAATATGTTTTTAGATGGTGGATTGCACCAGGAAACTAGTTTGCTTGTTGGAGGTCACGATGAGTGCTCAATTACCACGGGACACTATATTGTGATGATATCAGGAGAATGGGACTTTGTTTCTTGTTTGGTGGTCAAGATTAAGAGACAGCATGCCATAAGTGCTGGACTCTCTTGAATTCCATGGCCGCAAGAAAATAGGTAGTCTGAAATATGTTTGTGTTCATTTTGCCGATGGAATGTGTAATAATTTACAAGGCAAATATGATTGCAATTTCTCAGTCTATCTCCGACAATACATTAAACTGCATCTCCCCACTCAGAGACCCCCCTTACTACACAGCCAGTTGCAGTCTGCGACAAGCCTACCAGACTTCTTTGGGGTCCCAGGGTAGAGCAATATCCTCAATATCCGCACAGAGGAAGAAGTCCGAGTGTTCCCTCTCCCCGGGCTTGAGTGCTTGAAATACTGATTGAATACTGCGTTCTTAGCAACGATAGTTTGGTATGCTTTTTCGCCGATGGCTCTGTGTTGTGAGTCTTGGAGTTGTCGGTGGTGAGAGGATTCGTAAGACCCTAAGCGAAGTCAACATCTTTTCTTGTAGTGAGAAAATTTGTGAATGTACGTACCGGTTAGATTTATCATGCAATCTTTGAACAGGATGCCGATTCTCAATTTCTTTGCTACTTCCGCCAAAGTCGCGCACTCTTCATTGATGGATTTGATAAAGCCTAGGCGATTAGGGAGAGCGGCAGTCACGGCGCGTGAGAGCGATTGTAGACATTTATAATGCTCTGCCTGCTTGATGGCGAGTATTAGATGAGAGGAGTCGAAGAATACTCGCTTATCGTAAATTGCATCGAGAAGTATTTGAAAGGCTTGAACCAGTCCTTTTTGTTAACTTACTTGCTAAGATGGAAGTCACGATGGTTGCCAGTGGTGTATTATGACAAAATCCGGAGAATAAGACTTACTTTGTTGAGAGAACGTGCAAGGAACCATTGTGCTTCGTTGTGTTGTTGGCGAGGAATAAAGGTCACGATTATTTCTGCAATCATTAGGGCTCTCAAGAACTGAAGAATGGTTATGTTTGATGGTTCAAATCACAAGAAGGTATTGTGACTTATAACCCTGTTCTCTTTGCTTTTAGGGGAAACTGGCATTGCGAAACTACTTGGAAAGGAGAAACGGGTAGTCAGTATGTTTTATTATCCTTCTTTCTAGTTTGCTTCACTCTATATATTTTCCCCACTAGATGTTTAGAATTTAGCGATTCTTTCAGCATCGCGGCATTGTCAGCGTGAACACAAATTACTCTACGAATAATACTCTTAAGTAGTAGAGTGGAGTAGTGACTCGAGACCACTCGAGTAGTCTTGAGTAGTCTAAGTAATAATTATATATATTTATTTATTGCTATTTAACGTCAAGCGGAATCTAGCTCGCGTGGGCTAGGTCCTAAATAAGTCCCAAATAGAGCAATGTAACGAATACTGCCTCACAGGTCTAACAAAAGTGACTAAGTCTTCGTTGGTTGGTATGCAAGAAGAAAGTAAAGGTCGCTGGGTTGTTTACTTGGAAGTGAACTCGTTACTTGTATCAAAGAAGTCAAACAAGATGATTAGATTGATAACTAAAAGTTGAGCATGAAGCTCCTATCTAATGGTAGACGTGCTAGTTATATATAGAACCTTTATTCTCTGGATCTATCTAGATCCCTGGATCCCCTTTGGATCCCTCTGGGATCCAACGGGGTCCATCACCTGATTATAACCGAAGGAAATCCTTGGATTAGTTAGCTGCTCTAACCAATCCCTATAACCTATAGCTACTCAATAGTATCTTGTCTCGTCAGAACGCTGTCTGGACTTACTTGTTATATGCTGACACGTGATTTGTGACACTATCCCCTTCTTAGCTTAGCGTGTCCCTACGCTTAAGTACAACCTAAGAAATGTTGTCAGAAGGCTAGTGGCCTTCTCTCTCTTTCAATATGCTATTCCAACCACAACTCTCTATTCAAAAGAAGAGGAAAGAGTGGTTTTGTCTTGCTAATAGTATTGAGGCAACATAAATTGAAATCATACTCTGTTCCCGCTGTAGCTCCCAAGGTTGACGATGTATCATGGATTCTATGTAGTCTAGCAGATGTGCTAAGTGTGTCTGTTCTAAATCGAAATACAATAGTACTAATGATGCCTAGGAACAAAACGTTCTCAATGAGAAGGAATAGGAGTCACTGGACGCCCAAGAAGAGAGACTCTATGACAAGGAAGAAGAAGCAATAGCAAAGATCCTTTGCCTTTGTAAACAACAGAAATTCTTGTAGCGTTGCTGTAAGGAGATAGCAAGGCAAGGTCTTAAGTTCATCGACGAACTTGACACTGCTAAAGAATTAGAAAGAAAAGAAAAGGAAGAACAGGAAGCAAGAGACAAAAGAGAGGAGGAAGCTGCTAGGCTAGCAGCCCTTTCTACTCCTGTCTCTTCTGACCTCTCCCTTGAACTAGGCCTTGACCTAGCCTTCTTTTTGTCTTTCCCAGCTGACTATAAGATATAGACAACCTTAGGTTTTGGTGGTGGAACTCCTGAAGTTCCACCAAGTACTAATTGAGGTTTTTCTTTGGTTCCTAAGTGTTTTCTGAATATAGGTAATCTAACTATTTAATTAGGTACCTGACCTGTCTTCTGACAACCTTATAGTCAAGAATCCTCTTGACTTTATATTCTGTGTTAGGGTTGATAAGTTAAATTTCTGTGAGTAGGGCTGGTGGTACTCCTAGTGGTGCTAGTTCAAGTAAGGATATATAGAATACTAGATAGATATTCATGTTTTTTAGTAGCGCAAGTTTATAATTCAAAGGTCCTTTGACGTGTTTGATTTTGAACAGTCTAAGCTTTTTGTGATCTAGTTTGTTACTTAGTCTTTTTATGTTAATGTTTTTTCTGACTAAATAGACTTTATCTCCTTCTTTTAACGTTAACTCCTAACTATGTTGTTTGTTGTAGTAGTGTATGTTTCTTTCTACTATAAATTATAGTTCTAATATAAGTTCTTTGTGTAGTGAGCTGAACAAACCCACATAGAAATTATCATAAGTCCATAAAATATGCATGGTTTCATTGAGAACAAAATATCATCTACCACGCTATTTCGTTGACATCCCATGGCAAATCTTTGTCGGAAATATCGGCACAGAAATGTATCGAGGAAAGCCCCTGCACTGGCCTGGGCGGATGGATTCAGCTTCAGATTATTTTTCAATAATTCTCGGAGAGGTATAGAAAAAGCCCACATGTGTCTATCGTCCGCAAATATGATGATATCCCTGAAGTGCTGCGCAAATTGAACCCGCTTGGTGCCGCCTGAATCGCATCTAGTGCCATGTATTTTGGTCAAAAGTGAAGTGCCCAACGCAGCCTAGTCGCTTTGTGAAGTCGTGTAGGTTGCCGCAACTGAATCGAGAGACTGAAAGTGAATTTCCGCGATCTTGGATTTGAGGGAGCGATAGTCTTGTTCCGCGAGATGTTGTAGGCTTTGCTCTTGTATAAGTGGGTACTTCGGCTCATGGAATGACCCAACCACATAAATTAAGCATTCTTTGAAGAGCACCTGGTTTCTTAGCTTAGCCGCGGATTCTATCAAGCTGGTGGAGTATACATCTATTGTATAAATAAGAAGTGGGCTATTGTAAAGACTGGCTGAGACTAAGATCCAAGGCTAGTTTTTGTGCCTTGTCAATGGAAGTAAAAATGGAAGAGCCATATAGGTATGAATGTGTACAAAGTTTCTCGATCGATTTCTCCAAGAATTATAACCTGAAGTCTTTGTAAGAAAAGATGGAGTATACATACCAGCAACTGATAAACTTGGAAGGCATCGGTAATAATCTGCGAGACGTGTGGAAACGACCAAGTGTTGAGGGGAGGTAAAGGCGATCGGAGAATTATACATTGCTTGGAGAAGTATGTGGCAGGTTTCGACCGAAAATGAAGGCAAGCCAGCGAGCTTGAAACTTGGGTCTTGCACCTAAACAATAGTGAGCATCGTTCTTGCCTCTATGTCGGAACACTCATGGTAAAGAAATCACCATCTAGTGGAAGTTTTCGTGGCGGTCGGTAAAACATTTCCCAAAATATCCGGGGAAAATATTCATTATCCGAACCCAACTGACACAACAATAAAAATTGTGCGAGGTGGTTTCGAAGAATGCGGATTTAGAGTTTGCCATTCTTCCGGATCGTTCGCACAACGGGAAAGTGTACAGGCATAACCGCCACGTATATCTACACCCTCTCGATGGACGGAAATGCTCAAGTGTAATCCACTTACCAAAGACGCGTCAGAAACTAGTGACAAACTTCCATCTCGATCAATTTGGGTTACCCAGTTGTATGAAAATCGAGTGTTTGAAGGTGAAGTCAAGCCAGCTTTCTCGGGCGAGTCGAGATACTTGCGAAAGAATTCGGAATGCATCTTTGGGGCCATCTAATGGACGTGGAACGCTTGGTAAAAAACTTGGAGGTGAACATCAGGCTCGAGACCTAATATTGGGAAAACGATTGGGGCGGGTTTCTCGGAAGTCAGAGGAGTCATCTTGAGGATCTGAGAGACTCATGGGACGATGATTCTCAGTGAGAGAGTTTTGGGGTGCTCAATTATATTGGAATAGGTCGTCGTGGGAGAGTGGAGTGGAGATATAACGGAGAGGAAACAGGCTAGTAAGAACAAAACGCGCTAGTAGGCTTAGTGCCAAGATGATGGAGGTCAAAAGTGGCGGTGAGCTACCGCTCATCTTTGAGCATCAGTACAGTTAAATTATTCAAAAGACTTGAAATAAAATCAAATATTAACCTGGATTCTTTGGGAACAACCAACTTTGATTGTCCCAGAGAAAGAACAACGAGAGCTATTTGCTGCCGCTTTTATTCTCTCCCGCGGGAATATAAATAAGTGAAATTCACTTGTGTCGATTCATACGAAACCTGTTTGGAGACGAAGCATTGCGTAGGAAAACCTACTCTATTCACCTGAGCATAATGTGTGGACAAGGTAAAATACAGAGTGAAATATCTCATCCCAAGCCAAAGCTCACAATCTCTTTTCTAAGAACCATCCCTACGTGGCTCTTAAATCTCACGGAAGGGAAAACACATCATATGAGTTTAATCAAAATGCATTAATAACAAATTATAACTAAACCCCTCCCACTCAGCCAGCAGAAGCCACTCCTTTCCTCACCAACCAACAACCATGCAGAATCCATCCCTTCGATCCCATGAGCAAAAAATAAAAGTCTACTCCGTATCCAATGCAATTCTCTATTTCAAGAAATTCCTCCTCTACGTGTAAAATACCTCTAAAGAGACATTTAAGCACCGTTACCGTTGTAACCGATGAGGTTCTTGGAGCTCTGGACATCAGTGACTTGACCAGAGGTGGCGAGAGCAGTGAGGCGCGCAATAACAGCAGCTGGGGTGGAGAGACCCTCAAGAGCAATGAGATAAGCTGCCAAGCCAGCAATGTGTGGAGTGGCCATGGAGGTACCGCTGATGGTGTTGGTAGCGGTGGTGGATCCAATCCATGCGGAGAGGACGTTCACACCTGGTCCCCAGATATCGAGGAGAGCACCGTAGTTGGAGAATGAAGCACGGGCGTTGGTGGAGCTGATAGCGCCGACAGTGATAGCAGATGGCTCAGATGCTGGAGAGTATCCGGAGATGTTTGCACCAGAGTTACCGGCAGCGACGGCGCTGGTTACACCAGCGGAAACGGCACCAGCGACAGCGGAGTTCATGGCGGCAGAGTAAGATCCTCCAAGAGACATGCTCAAAACAGACTTGGTAACGTGGTTGGTAGCAACCCATTGAACACCAGAGATAACACCAGCAGTGGTTCCGGATCCTGTGCTGTCGAGAACCTTGACGGCAACAATGCTGACCTTCTTGGCGACACCATAAGTCTTTCCTCCGATTGTTCCAGCGCAGTGAGTACCGTGTCCGTACTCATCAGTGTTCTGATATTCATTAGCCATGAGAATTGGGGAAGTTTTGGAAAGCACTTACTGGTGAGCCAGTGATGAAGTTAGCACCCCAGGTAGCACGACCCTCGAATTCAGAGTGGGTGATCAAGACACCAGTGTCAACAACGTAGACAGTGGCGCCGGCACCGGCAGTGGAGTCATAAAGGTAAGTGGTGGTAGATGCAGCAGCCGTGTGGGAAACGCGACCGAGACCCCATGGAGCACCTGTTTGGGTGGTGATTGCTTGAGTGGTATAGATTTGATCTTTCTCAACGTAGGCAACCTAAAAATGGTAAGAATATGGACTGGAAGCCTGTTCAAGGTCAAGTACCTCTGGGGAAGCAGCTATAGCGTTGATGGTCTCCAAATCAGCGGAGACCTGGTAACCCTTAAAGTCGGAGATTTCATAAGTTGCTCCAATTCCAGCAGAGGTGTCACGCTTTGAGATCAAAGAGTTGACATTCTCGACGTGAGAAGAGATGACCTCAGCAGAGACATCCTTATTGTAGACAACAATGTAACTATCAGCCACAACATCGGTAGCATCAGCATTGCGGATCTTAACGTGGTGAGTGCTTGTAGGGGCACCAAGAACAAATGGAAGCACGATTGCTGCCAAAGCAGCGATCTTTGCAAAGTAGGGAGCCATAATGAATAACCGAATATTGAATGCTACGGGGTTGGGTGAGTTGAATAGGAGTGGGTTGATGCTGGTGATGAAAAAAGGGAATGTGAAAAGGAGATCTTCAACAGACTTATATATTCCCAAAAAACCAACAATAAGTGATGATCACTTACTCACATGCAAGATAGACAGCATGATCTGGTGGTTGTACACAACAACCGAATGCCAAGGAGGCCCTGCACACCACATCACAAATGAATAGAAGAGTGGTGTTGACTTATTCTAGACCACCTTCTATAATAGTAGTTACCCTTGGAAGATACCACATTAGAATGGAAGCCCACCGTCGGTGAAGAAGTCTCGAGAGAGGGAGAGTCATTTGATGAATAGTCCTTGGCAAATCCAGCATTTCGTGGGTCAATTAGAGTCCTCGCATCTGATAGGACGTCGAAGTGATGGGTTTGCTTTAGTAGAAGCGATAGAAAAAATAATATGCATGGAAGCACAATAATGGTACACCCCCTTTCCCTGCAGATCATAGCCCCAAGTGCCGACGACTCAAGCAAAGAGATAAGATTTAAAGTTGCTTCCTCGAATTCTAGGTACTGACTGCACGCCATCTCCGTCGTGTAGCGCACCATACAATCTCAGATAGGAATGTCACTAAACGTTGACCTATCGCCAGAGCGCATAGTTGCTAGCCTCTGCGTACCTGGACCGATGAGGGTGAAAGTCCCGGTGTTCATGGCCTGAGCCCTTGATACCCGCTTTGATATCAGAAGAAAAGTCTCCCATTCGCCTCTCGCCACCTGGTGTACGAAGGGGGATCTTTGACTGTGGGTGAGTAGGGGTACATCCCGTAGATGCCATCGATCGTTTGTCTTTACCCCACAGGTTGCTGTCAACCTGCCAATTTTGGACGAGAACCCGACTGTACTCGTTGGATGAGTTGGATACTATTGGCTGAGAGTCTTTTAGAGTCAAATTTGCATGGGAAAGCTGGCAGAGGAACGTCGGGTGGTACTGGCCGTGGCTACGAACCCGGTCAAACTTGCTGCCCTGCACCTGAGAGGGTCTTTCTTGTTTCGACGTCGTAAAGCTTGGCGGCTGTGAAGACGTTTTTTGCCTTGTATTTCCAGCTCTTCCTCAGCACATGTGGAAGCAGTTGAGGCTTATCTTGATGTTATCAACGCTCCGTCTTGTCTCTCCAAAGCCCGATATTGCTTCTATATTATCGTCAGGGGGGACAACGTCGAGGTCAAGACGCTATCAAGAGCTTATCGCGGTAGAATCTTGGCAGCATCGGGATATCCTTGGTTGAGGCTGGTGTATAAGCATTGGATTGGATGCTAAAGATCAAGGAGGGGGTTGATTGGGGGGGCGTATATCTGCATCTCTGTGTTTGCCAAGCCAAGGCGTGATGCCCCCTCTCGAGTGCTGCTGGCCCAAGTCATGGGTCTCCATGTTGAGAGGCTGCGGTGAAGCCATCACGAGATTAAAGGTTGGAACAGGATCGAGGGCAGTGTTGATCCGTTGGAAAGGTATCACTGGTATCATTTCTGAACAGCAGACAAGTTGTAACGTGGTGCCCAAGAGAGTTGCTTGTTGTTGATGCTAGGGGTTTCACCGATGGAGGATGTCGTGGCCGAAATGGTTGTCCTCGTCAGCCAATGAGGGATGATACTCGGCAGATTTTTTGGCTCATGATCCCCCACTTTAAACTCGCTTATGCGAGCTCGACCCACTTTGACCACCCCCCTGAACAACCCCCCTGAACAACCCCCCGGAATAAGTATATTATCCAACAGCTCGTTCTACAACTTCGTTCGCCGAATCAATGTACTGCTATACGTATTGAGAGTACGTACAAAATTCCCGTGATGTTTGGCGGGCCAAGCTCACCCTTCCGTCTAACTCCCGATCCTATTCTGCTTGTCGGCTTCGCTTTGAGAAGAATACAAGAAGACTTTCTGCACTCACAACTTGGCTTGTTTACTGTTTCATCTTGGCAGACTTTAACACCTTCTCGAAATGTTCCATCGCCTTGTCTTGCGCAATACCGAGTTAGGATTCGTCGTCATCTTTGGCCACCGAATCCTTCGAATCTGATCGGAATTATCGACGATCGCCACACGCAAGGCTGCCTGAGAAAACGATATGTGCATATTCCAGGCATATTTCCAAATGCTACTCGGCCTCGCCACACAAACGCAGTCTGCACGCAATATCATAATTTACATTCGTCAGTTATGCCCAAATCCAAATTCCAAACCCCAAAAAACTGTTATCATTGGGATATAATTTAAATTGTTTGTCAATTAATTCTGTTGAAGGACTTACTCAGCCTTACATCAGAAGTGACTCCATAACTCTCTGGTTGTAGATTAAATATTGATTAAATCAATCAGACGACATCGACCTGCCACTTTCAGATAATATATTTCACAAAATGTCACCACCATGCGATTTTTTCTTGGAAATAAAACAAAGAAGATGGTGTGTGAATTTTTATTTAAAAAGATAAGGTGATCGGCCGAATACCTTCCTTAATTAGATTGGGTTGGTGGGGGAAATGGATGTCTTGACACGATAGATTAAACTGGTTTTCCGAGTTGGAAAAATTATTTGAAATGTTACATCAGATCAGATACTAAGGTACATATATTCATTCAGCGGGCATCCGCAGGACCGAAGCGACCGGCGAGGAAACGTAATGAGAATGTCAAAGGGAAACGGTAGATTTCGTCCTCTTTTTTCCATTAAGTTTGGGCGTCGAAGGTTCACGATGTTTTTTCGAAGTTGTATATGGGAGTACCCGAGATCTACACAGCAGCTTTCATCTCTTTATAGTGTCGTTCGCACGTGTAGTTTATTACAAGAGTAATTGCTAATATATCAAGCCTTCTTGGCCATTTAGCATGGAGTTTGCGGTCATTTAGAAAGCTCCCAGCTGTTTGGAGGCGATTCGGAACTCGGGCGGCTGGTATATTTCCCATAAATGAGAAGCGGGGTTGTGCTCAACGGATAATTGTCAACAAACGCTGATCCGGAACAACTCCGAAAAACAAAAATGGAATCCGAGAATATCCTATTTGGGCGTTTGAGCATAATTTTATGTGGCAACAAAAGCAGTACTTTGAACGTCAATCGCATCATTTCCTGTTTCCCTTGATTCGCAATGGTATGTGAAGGTGAAAGTGGGAATAGTGGCAGTGTAACCCTCGGAGTGAGAGTTTATATCGAATCATGACACAACGAATACGCTTTTTATTGCCAAGAGGCCGGAACAACAGATATAATTCTGATATTCTGGATTTGAATACTCAATTTGGACGTTTGGATCAAGATTATTGTCATTGGAAGAATATTTCATCATTGATGAAGCTTTTGAGTGTTGCATCGAGGTACCGCATACATGTGCCAATTGTTGGGCTTATGTCGCTATAATTGAGCCTGAAATACTGTATGCAAGGCCACCAAAAGTATCAACGGCTTGCAGTAACGAACGGAAAAAGGAAGGCCCTTTCTTTTAGCGGCTAATTAGCCTACGTGAGAGACTTGGAACAGGTCAGTGCACATTATTTTCATCTCCATTTCTCTTTGCCTTTCCATTTTTTCTTCTTCAAAAGTTCAAGTCTTTCGTTGGGTTAAACGAGGATAATGTCCGTTAAGTACGTCTTAACTTTGAGAAATATTTTACGTAGCACATTGTGTTGATGCCCCTTGCTAACCTGTTCTTTAGATATATTTCGTATGGTACAAGAACGCCCCCTACGACTAGCCTGACAAAGCAAGACGCCATACTCGACGACGACATTTCATTTTGTGATGTACAAGTATAAGCACCAAGCAAGCGTCATGACTCGGAGTGCAAAATACAGTGATTTTTTCAATTTCGCCGTCATTTATCACCGAATATTAAGTAACAACGAATGAAATCCACTCAATTTAAAAAAGGAAAATTGAGAGAGAAGAACGGAGTGCCACCAGAAAGATACATGAAAGAGATACGAAGTCCCTGGGTTCAACAGGTTCGTATGATTTGTGCAAGTCACTTCCCTAGTACAAATTGTCCAGGCCAAGAAACTGATTGGTGAAATAAATTAAGGTGGCTAGAGGATGTATTTGACTATTATGCAAAAAGAAGCAACAGAAGGAGTTACAGTATACCCACCACACTTTCCAAGGCGAGAACATTGTTATGATAGATGAGTATTGTCGACGTTGGCAAAATAGTAAGCATGGAGGAAGCCTCCGATATCACCTGACCGTACCCCCTCACTCTATCATTTTCAGGGCTTTAGATTACACTTCTAACTTCCCACTGATGATTGGAAAAGCATCTCTGGATTATTCCGCAGAGATACCGAGCTTCTTAACCATCTGGAAATATTTCCCGTAAGTTATGGAGAAATTCCTGGTCACGTGTATTTTTCAGCAAGTGAGGAACTTTTGCATCCAATTCATTCTTGCAAAATGAATGCTACTAGTGGGTTGGGTTTGCAACTTTAGGTAGTTTGTATTCTTTTCATCAATCAGTCACTCAATATTTCGGGTCTTGGGTGACTGGAAAAATACTCTATCGTGGATGTATCCAATGGGAGAAGACCTGCTGTGAAAACATAAACATTGAAGAACCTTGAGAATTGGTATAATCCCAGGAGAAGATGCAAGAGATACCCAGCTTTGATATTGAAGTTTAATCATTCTCTAGAGTTTAAGCGAATACTCATCTCACCATGTGCTAAGCCACGACCACCTTATATATCAAGCGTGGCTTTGGTCAGCTTCTCACCTTGCCACTCTATCGATTTCTCGATTTATCAGCTCATCAACATTACTTTATTGAGGTTTTATTCTGGTGGTACATGTCCTCGAGAAAGCTCCTTCTTATTCTTCCTTGGGTTTATTGTCATTTGCTTGCATAAAATGAAGAACCTCAAATTTCTAGCCTTGGCACAACCTTTGGTGCTAGTACTATAAATGCTCTCAATCTTCCCGGATTCAAAAATGGCCGAGAATTTGTTGGAATTATCAAGGTGGAAGTAAGACAAGACTCAGTCCCGGTGGTTGTGGTTACAGTTAAAAAGACAGAAACATCTGTGACTGTTAAAACTGCGACTGCGACAGAAACTCCAAGTCCTATCATTGTTACCGAGACCAGGAAATCATCCGATATTCAAACTCTAACTCCAAGTCAAACTTTAAGTCCGAGCGAAAGGACAAGTACAAAATCATCCTCCAAGCCAGCATCTTCAAAAATCTCAACTCAAATTCCAGACATGATATCAAGTTCTGTTTCTTCATCGTCTTCTTCATACCCATCACTGTATTCATCTCCTGCACCAACTCCCTCTTCATCCGAAAATATATTTGCAACCCAAACACCTCCAAACTCAACACTCTCTCAAACTAGCAGTGACAACCCCGCGACCTCTTCCGCACATCTGAATTTCTCGTCAGCCCCAAATCTTACAGCTGTCACCCCAACGCCAAGCTCAAATACCCTCACACCAACTTCAAAAATTGGATTTGGAATCGGAATTGCACTCGCCTTCGTCATAATCCTCGCCGGCCTATACTGGGTCTGAAGAACCCGTCGAAAAATATCATCCTTGAAAGCAACCTTGAAGTTTTCCCCGGCATTAATTGGGGGCCCTGATCCCCTACCCCCGCCGAAACTCCCTCCTGTTGCGTTTTCCACAAACCCCATAGTACGTGGGATGACACAGAATGACGAGGGGTTATGGATGGCTGGCCGAATTAATCAGAAGAGAGAAGTTGAGAAGTGGCAAGAATCTGGAGCGAGAAATCAACACAGTCCAATAAGGGAAGGAGCACAAGGGAAGGAGTTGAATCGGAAATTTGGAAGGGAGCCAGCATCTTCAACCTGAACCCTAACTACGATAAACTCATCAAGGACGTATCCAAACTTCCACACTCACACCCATGTCAGTGAATGTAGCCATTCCGCAATTCAAATCCCCCCCTTCAGTTCTTGGCTTACATGAATTGGAGGGTGATTCTATGTTTTATTGGGGACCTTAGAAACCAACTAGGTCTTTGGTGGGGATATAAAAATGAGGATCGGTTAAAGATAATTAGAAGAACTTTATTTCGGTAAGGGTGGTTTTTTGAAGAGAGAGACGAAGTTCAACATCCGGCAATGGGATAGGAAATCAGAAATCCATGTTAGTATTTTTGTTGAGATAAATATACCTCAAGTTCACTCAGTTTTACGAGAAAACAAAGGTTAACTGTATCATTACTGGTAGGGGTAAACTGTAATATATGATTTTGGGCGTGAGCTTTCCTAAGCGAGAAAACAAACATAGTTCCCCACTTTTTGAACAGAAAAGCGCCTTCAAACTCAGAACAAATCGTGAAAGTGAGATATGATTATAGGGAGGCGAGGAAGTAAGGCTGCGGTTGACAATAATGGTACCCGGTGTAAGGAAATGCGACGTGGGCAAGGGTCTGGAAGTATAGCTAGAGTAACGATTGGCTTCAATCTCGGGATTTGACATTTAGATTTAGATCGATGAAATATAAATAATTATGATAATCACGCTTGGTTTTTCAAGAAAGAAACCAGGGAATTGGGAACAAAATAAGGGAAAATATATAGATCATCGACCAATTTCAGGTAAATTTTTGGTGAGATTATGTACGGAAAAGAGAGTTAAGCCTACCTTAATTGTACAACGTGGTTTATCAGGACCCTGCGCATATCAGGACCCTGCGTACTCCAAAACCCATACAAAAAGATGCTTAGAAGCAGCCCTAACTTTTTAGTCTATGGATAAAATAAGCTAAAATTAAAAACCTAGTTTTATTACTATAACGTATTTCCCAGGTGAGCCGATCACTAGAACACTAAAACGCGACACTCCTCTTAAAATATAAAATGCTACCACTAAATTAAGCCTAACTCTCTAGTAAAGAGGGTCGCATATCGTGTTTTAATATATTCAAAGTTGTGATATTATTATGCTCGAGTGATCGGCTCACCCGGGTGATCGGCTCACCTGGGAAATACGTTATAATGAAATAAAATAAAAAGTTTTAGAAGCTTACTAATTATAATCACTTAGTTATCAAAGAAATGAATTTTCTTTTTATGAATATAAGGGTAATTTTAAGCGAATTGTTAATTACAATTAGTGAGCGTGTGAAATTTTAATTTCTATTTGTTTATATGGTAATAAAACTAGGTTTTTAATTTTAGCTTATTTTATGTATAGACTAAAAAGTCAGGGCTGCTTCTAAGCAGCTTTTTGTATGGGTTTTGGAGTACGCAGGGTCCTGATATGCGCAGGGTCCTGATAAACCACGTTAGTGGAAATAATGTTAAAACTTGGTGAGAGGAAATGAGAGAGATATCTAGGCATTTCAAGTCAGAAGGAAAGAGAGTTTCATCTTTTGAAGTCCTGCTCCCTTCCCATAAACCAGTTCCTTATCAAAATCTAAGTCTTCATCATCGTTCGAGGTATTAGTCTCTAGGTTTTCTGCGTCCGGGCTATCAGCATCCAGGTCGTTATTTTCTAGACCAGCATCCAAGGCTATTCCGGGAGCATCAACTCTTACAGTCAGGGTCCACTCCTAATCGGCACTCGGACATAAAACGCGAAAAGTCGCGTATTCCATTTCCTACCTTCCTACGACAACACCACAAAATGCCACTAATACGTACTCCTATGAGAGCCATCTCTGGGAATCATGTTCCTAAGAAGCAACTCACTCCTTACGAAAGAGGAAATATAGTAGGGATGTCGATAGGGGGATTGGGGGACACCGAAATCGCAGAGCGTATGAAATGCCTGCGCACAACAGTTCAAAGCACTATCGCGCAAGACTCAGAACGCAACGACGGGGCTAAATTAGAAAAAAGCGAGTAGGAGGAAGTCATCTACCTTTACCGACGAACGACATATCCTACGCTACGTACGTATGAACCTGAAAAGTACCTACGACGAAGTAAAGAGGGGTTGTGCCCTGGATTGCTCCACCGCTACCCTTAAGCATATCCTCAAAAAACATGGTATTACGAACTAGCGCGCGCACCGCCGCCCATTACTTACAGAAAAGAATGCAGCTAAACGGCTTGCTAGGTGCCTAAAGAATAGGGACAGAAACATGGAGGAATGGGGCATGCATATGTGGAGTGACGAGTGTTCGGTGGAGGGGGGAAGGGCAAAAGAGACGAGTGAGTGTTCTGTAGTGTTGGTATGACTTGGTAGTCATAAAGTGTGATGCAATAAGTGGTTGTATTCCTATATCTTTATTGCATGAAGAGTAAAGGTAAAGAGGGGTCGGATCCTGTGAGCTTAAGTATGTGAGTGGCAA
>LKUV01000225.1:0-41004 GCA_001414455.1 Hymenoscyphus fructigenus | reverse complement strand
ATATATAATTAAGAGTATATTACTTCTACTCCTTAAGGCAGTATCTCGCTAAGCGAGCCACAGAGTTCCTTTCTGAGACTAGTATAAAAATACTTGTAAACTCTACTCTAAGATAAAGTTAAAATAAATTAGGAAATATATTGTAAAGGTCTTAGAAATATAAGGTAAACCTTACTTAGAAAATTACTATACTTCTATATCTCTTCTACTCTTTAAGGCAGTATCTTGCTAAGCAAGCCTCGGAATCCCTTTTTGAGATAAGTATAAGAATCCTTGCAAGCTCTTTCTCTAGATTAATTTAAAATAAGTTAGGAAATATATCACAAAGGCCTAGAGAATACAAGATTAACCTCCCTTATAATATAGTAGTACTTTTACCTTGTACTGTAAGAGCCTAGACTTTGAACAAGTCAAAGATGTAGTTTTAAATATTTAATTAAGAAGTACATAAAGACTATATACATACAAGGTCTTCCTCTATATATATAGAGAGGAAGAGCTTTAGTAATATTCTAAGAAACTACTTAACAAATATATAATGTTAAAAGAATAAAGTAGAAAAGTATAGAATAGAAGAGACTTGCTTAGTAGTGTAGTAATAGCTAGTGCTGAGCAGGGACTTTAGCTAGCGCTTAGCGAGGTTATTAGCGCTTAGCGAGGGCATAGCTTAAACCTCTATTATAGGTTCTAACTCTTATATCTTTAAGTTGTTTAAGGTCTAGTCTCTTATAGAATTTTCTATAAATGAGGTTATTTACAAGTAATTAGAGTAACTTTCTTATCTTCTATATACTAATTTAGAGAAGTAGATTCTAGATATACTACTTAAAAAGAGATCTTCTCTTTACGTTAGCTATAAACCTTTAAAAATAATACTATTTGTAAATCATTAAACTAGAACTCTGCTAGTGCTACAGCTGCTACCTGGTTTGCCTGGATACAAGCCACCCCCTCTAACTGGGCTGTCTCCCCTAGCCAAAGCATATACTCTTCCTTATTTAAGAAGCTCTACTGAAAATGCTTCTGGAACTAGCGTGCCTGCCCTGGCCGGTGATAGACTCTATAGCAGAGTAGTAGTACGAGGTCAGGGAACTGACACTGGGTCTCCTCATGCTTGCTATCAGCTACTCAACAGACCCCTTGTGGCTGGAAGCAATGCCAGCAAGCTACATATGCCTTAATCCACCCCCTTTTGGCCTGCCGACACGTTCGAAGAGCCTCCTTCTTAGCCTGGATCCAGTGAAAGCGCTCAGAACACTTAGACGCCAGATGGTCAAAAGGTTGTCCCCTGGCCTGGCAGTCAAGGCAGCTGCCTAGTGCCTGCTCTAGATCTCGCTTGTACCTGCTAAGCACCTGCTCCTGGACAGCATCCTGCCGCAGAACCTCCTCTGGCCCTGTAAAGCCCTGGCTAGGGCGGCTAGGGCTGCTAGGGCTGCTAGGGCTGCTAGGGCCGGCATCGAGAAAGTCTAGCTCCAGTCCCATCGGCCGGGGTGTATCATGTCACTCTGGACAGACCTAGCAAAGCTCCTCGTCTAATATACACTAATGCCAGTCTGACAGCTGGTCTAGAAACTGGCTAAGCACCCCACAGTAGCAGTGCTGCTGGCTCAGGTAGAGAAGCATAGCGTTTTCGTCAGCAGTAAGTGACTGACAGTCTAGGGGAGAGGGTAACTGCCAGGTAGCGTCAAGGAGCACAATAGAGCAAGCTGGCTAACTATTGCAGCCAGCTCAGCCTAACTCTTGGGAGAAGTCAGTGAGGTTTCAAGGAGGGCAGACGTGAATCACTCATCGAACACAAGAGTAGTCAAATCCAAGCCCTAGAGCAGAGGTAGCAACAATAGCAGGCTGATCCTCGGCTGTTAGCCAGCGGGTCAGAAGAGCAGCCTTTTCCTGCTCTGAGCTAGACTCAGATGTATACACCTGGCACTGGAGGGCCTCAGCTAGCGAGGCTGCCTCTGCCCTAGTCTGGCAGTACAGAATAATCTTGTCTTCAGGTGTATAGCCAAGCTTTGGGGTAGGCTATATGTCCTAGACCATGCTTATTGCTTTAGCAGCTGGCTGGGTCTGTCTTTCACAAGTAAGCACTATATATGTAATGTTAGGCCGATTAGACAGTGCCCTAACAATGCAAGGCCGCACAAGCTTGTTCTGCTCTATAAAAGCCTCCTCTAAAGCAGGAGGGAGGGTTGCTGTAAGCCAGACTGTCTGAGTAGGCACCTGCCTTACATGCCACCCAAGCTGGGACATGCACAGCCGGTAGTCACTTGCTGTAATAGTCAGGTAGCATTCGTCGATGACAATCTAGTCAAGCTGCTGGCGGAGGGCTAGTCCTTTGGCGTAGTCTAAGAAGTCCTCTGTACACGCTGTCTCGGCAGCGACCCACGACCAAGGGGGGTGCCTCATGTGACCCCAGCGACCAAACCAGCGGCTGGATACCTACGAGGCGACTCCTCCTAAGCAGGTCTCCCCGAAGGGCAACCATGGGCAGGACCAAAATCGTGGTACGAGCACTAGGTATCGCTGCGCCTAGAAGAGTAACCAGGGTCTTTCCTGCCCCTGTCCCAGCAACCAAAAGCACCTGCTCAGCTGGCTGGGGCCCAAGTGTGGCTAGGATCGCCTCCTGCTGCCCAGGACTCCGGAAGCAAAGCTGGGGGTCGCTATACATCTGGCGAGCAGTGGAGAGCAGGTCCTTCTCACTATGCCTTACTTGCTGGTGTCGCTGGCAGCGGCAGACATGATTCGTCAAGGTAAGTGTAGCTCCCCGAGGTTGCTTCCCCTGGAGAATGTAGTCAAAACGAAAGAAGGCCTGCCAGGCCTAGGAAGCGCGGTAGCCTCAGTGTAGCAGAGCAGTAGTAGTTAAGGTAGTGGTGCCAGCATAGGCGTGGTTAAAGGTAGTATAGCTGTGGTTGCTCTGCTCTGCCATAGCTGTGAGTTCCACCTCCTCCTCTTCTAGCTCACCTGCCGACACCCCTGGCCCAAGGTCAAAGCAGGCCTGCTCCTTCTTTGAGAACTTCTCCTTACAAATAGTAGCAGAGAAGTGGCGCCAGGTAGACGTCTGTAGCCGGGGAACTTAGGCCTAAGCGAGAAGCGCGAAGCGAGGGGGCACGTGTGGGGCGCAGGAGCCGGCAGGGGGGGCGCGTTGGGTGGTTTTTGGAGGGAAAACGCGAGGTCCCCGGGGGTTTCGGGCGAGGCGCAGGGCGCGCCATAGGGATGGAGGGCGCGCCATAGGGATGGAGTAGTAGGCAGAGCCAGGCTTCTGTGCCGATGCGCTGATAATATCCAGCGGCCGGCGCTGGAAGAGGTTGGGCCACTGTGTATGCTGGAGCCAGGGCGTCGTCTTGTTGTCCTCGGGGCAGGAGTACTCCTGGCCTGCCTGCCAGAGCTCCCGTGCGCGGGTATGTAGGCGCTTGTCTTCCGCAGCCTCCTAGGCAAGGAGGACGTCATTGTAAAGAGCAGGTATAGGATAGGCCATCGTGGTCGGTTCAGTTTTGCGAGGATTTAAGAGAGGTGAGAGAAGAGGTTAAAGGGGAAATAGTACTATTAGCTGGTACTAGGGTAGAGAGTGGAAGGCAAGGCTTAGTAGAAGGAAGCAAGTAAAGTAGCAAAGTAGCAAAGTAGTAAAGTAGAGAGCACAGAGAAGTATTGATATACAGAATACAGATCTCTGGTATTTCACAGCAGTGCTTAGTTGGGTTGTCGCGTGGTCGCGCGGTCGCGCTCACGCCTGACGAATAGCCGAGGGAAGCACGGGGGAGAGGGGTTCGGCTCGCAGACCGGGCGCGCGCACGGACAGGGATCCGGCGGGGTCGCACTTTGTCGGTAAAAGCGCGGGGGCATAGGGATGTAAGGGTTAATGAGGCTGATATGCATGAGGATCTCATTAAGGCCTATATGGCAGGAGAGAGCTCAGATTGAAGTTATATCACATGTATAAACACTTGGAGGCACTCTTTGATCGTTCCAGTACTCCTTTGTCCTGTTTTATGCGTACATAGCCATGTTCTCCATCTTTCTTTAATAAACCAATCAATTCTCGACTAATAAGTTACTACTGCTTTGGCTTTGACGCCCTGATTTGCAAGGTCCCATTCTTTTGATCGTTTTTTGCCTTAGCATGATCAGTGATCCCCTTCCTGCCCATGTTCTGGCTTCTATCTACGCACACATATAGACAGATGATGGGTGGCGGCAGGCTTTAGTAGCACCTAATTAGCCTCGTTCTATTCAGTGACTTTCCTATGGAACTGCCAAATTTCATTGTTGGTATGACTTGGTAGTCATGAAGTGTGATGCAATAAGTGGTTGTATTCCTATATCTTTATTGCATGAAGAGTAAAGGGAAAGAAGGGAAGGATCCTGTGAGCTTAAGTGCGTGAGCGGCAAGCCACTCACATGAGCTAAAGCACGTGGATCAACTAGGCTGTCGGGCAAGGTGCTAATTCACCAGGAATATGTAACGACATCCATAAACAAAGCCACAGATTAATGAGATAGATTTTCAGCCCTCGCTTAGACTATCATCACTGTTTCCTTTACCCAGTTCCCCCTATTTACCTCCAAAAATACAGCGTTAGAGGTGACTCGCGTTTTGCGTGTCTTCTTATGCAGACCGAGCCGCGCAGTAATTGAAGTTTCCATCTTCTCCAATGTGGCAATAAACTCAGGCGATGCGTAACTTGAAGGATCAATATACCAGAGTTTGAGTATCCCACCTCGACGATATACATTGACGCCATGTAGAATATCGCCCGTAGCTTCCAACACAAGTAGATGCAGGAAACATATGTCTCCAAGCATCACCAGAACACTAAAATGGCCTCCGGGTAGAGAAGAGTATTTGTGTGCAACGCTTCCTTGGCTTTCCTTCTCGACGATTTCAGAAATATGGCGCTCAAGTTTTGACATGGACGTTTCTGCCGATGCCCATTTCTTGTTATAAAGCCTTGGTAGTCTCCTTAAAGGGCCAGTTATAGTGACACTGCCCTTTTTTACAGCACCAAAGGGATCTCGTGGGTCAACAAGATTGATATGTGTATTCTCGATTTCTGATAAAGCACGGAGACTACTATTAGTCTTCAAATTATTTTTGACAACCTCATATCCAACGCTGGCCCAGCTCCAGGACGGAAAAGCCTTAGGGAAAGTTGAAGTATTGCCTGCAGGACGCTTAGGAATGAGCGTTGCACCTTCAACATGCCATAAGAGCCCCCGAATGAGGTCCTCTTTCCACAGCCCAGCCACATATGTAGGGTTTCGAATTATGTTGCCATATGCCTTAGCCAGGCCTGAGATGGCCGCGAGACGATCGCTGATGTTTTTAAATCTTCTCTGAGTATAATACTCGACTAGGTCGTACCACAAACGAAATGTGTCTGGGTGCGACGTCAATGGATAATCCAAGCTGATGGGTAAATGGTTTTTAAATCTTTTGAATCTCAGGAATGCCGGTAATTGCCAGAGAAACCCAGATCCAAATGCTATGTCTCCATAATCAGAGTAGGTCAAGGCTTCAGATATTCTATCTGCGACACGTTCTGTTATCCCCCTTTCGAATCTCTGTTCCTCACAGCATTTCCAAATAATTTGAGAAGCCGTGTAGTGTAGTAAACGATTGGGAAGTAGCCCTTCTTGCATCGTCCATCCTCGTTTGCTCCAGGGGCCGTTATATTCGCGTTCACTATCGTCCCATTCTGGTGATAAAAATAATTTTGCTCTATGATCTTCCGCTTGGCCGGTGGAATATGCAACAGGAATGTAGTTGAGGTCGCGTTCCTTCAAGAATCCATTCTTTACAGAATCTGAACTGGCAATGACAATAGTCACTGTTGATCCTCCGTAGATTTCATTCATCTTGGAAGCCTCTTCGCCCCACTCGTTATCATCTTGGAGGATGCAAAGTGCATCAATCCAAATGTACGAGATTCCCAAACCCCGAGCGACTAATACCGCGTCTTGAATTGTAGCATCGAAAGTGGTCAAAGGGATTCCATTTTTCAACGCATTCATAGTGTCATTGGTAAGTTTCATCGAAGGCTCTCCTCCCCAGCAATAGCTTAGCGAAAGCCATTCCACGTGTTGGAGATCAGGGAATGTTTCTGCTAGAAAGGGATTTTGAGTTTTATTGCCGACGTGAATCAGCCGTCTGGGCGGTTTCTGGAACTCAGTAGGAGGCCTGCAAGAGGAATGGCTCTCTACACAGTTCTTCAACCAGCGGGAAGCAATTTCAAATGATCTTTTAGAGGCAGGGTCCTTCTCCATTATCTTTAAAATAGGCGGCGAATTGTCCTCTTTTATTTGACCAACTCGGAAAAGTTCTTCGACTGCAGAGAAAATGAGTTCCATTACACAATTATTAAGGATAATACTCGCCATTAGGCTCATCCATGTACACATCAAGGCCGCATAGTTTAATTAATCCTTCCTTCGCATACGTATTATAACGTACTTCAATCTTGTTGCAGGATGCACGAAACACAATCCGCAACCCTTTTGCAACTTCTACATCTTGAACATTGGTTCTCTTAAAGGCTTGAAATATGATTTCGCAAAGATCGCAGTCTTTGCTTGATTTCTCAATCTCGAAAATGTCGCTGTGGTGCTTAACTTCGGATCCTTCACAGTTGTTGAGTCTGTTATCATAGGTCTCGTGGTGGGATAGAGCTTCTTGTTTGTCTCGACATTGCGAAAGGCAGATGAGAAGGAGGTTAAGAATGTCTACACTATCACATGTCGCGCAGAGGGGCATTTTCAGGTTCTATAAACAGCTATTAATGTTGAAGGCTATCGAGTAAATATGTTCACTTTCATGAAGTGCAAACATTTAAAAGTAAGGCTACTGCTGCCTAATTTAATATGTCACAAACGCAAACGGAGGCAGGCGGCATTGGAAACCGTCCATTCCGATTTGTGCATAACCGAAGTGATTTCTTCTACGTACTATTACTATACTAGTATAAAGTATAAGAAAATACACTTCTCAGGAAACCAGCCCGATAAAAGCGACCAATTATTTCTCTTAACCCGGACTTTGTTCATAATTTGCATCTCCTTTGGTGGTGACGACGTTGCGTAGACTACCGAGCCATCAGCTAGTACACCAGTCTATAGTGTAGCATTGCCGGCGAGGTAGTCCCACATTTCTGTAGTTTGTATGTTCGAGTCAGAATCCTCCGTAATATCTACTTCTCATTGTCTTTTATTACCACCACCCATATCATTCTTCTTTGCCTTCGCCCTTCGAACGGAAGTTGTATTATAAACTGCCTAGACCGCGAAGAACTATATTATTCAGGGCTGACAGACTAAATATCAGATTATTTAGACTTAGAAATGTACTTTCCAAATAGACTTAGTTCGAGACTAATCGATTCGGTGAGCGTGTGTTAAGGCTGGCAGAATAAGCCGCTAACCTACTTCGTCAAAATTCGGCAGAATCGCCAGATCTTGAGACTGGCAGAATAAGCCGCTAGGCAAATCCGGCAGAATCCGACAGAGTCGCCAAAATCTTGAGACTGGGTGGGAGAAGCGACACACAGATGATGAGAGTCAGTTCAAATGGAAGAGGTGATTTCCAGGGGCCCAGGAATGACTTGCACGTCAGAAGCGACGCACAAGCGAGAAATGATCTTCGCGCCTCAGCAGCTGGGGGAATGGGATTGGGGATCAACGCTGAGCAGATACGGGATTTGGAGGTGGATCTTGCTACTAATGAGAGGACTTTTATTTTGGGGATCTTTTCGGCTGAGCAGGGGGGGGGAAGGGGACGGAGAAGGTGTGGATATGATGACTTTTTCTTTTGTTTCTGAAAATAATTGGGTAAAAATGGGAACGGGAAAGGAAGGACAGATATGTGGTACTTGGAGTTTGGATATAATGTTTTCTTCTTCTTTTGTTGAATTCTTTTCTTTGGAAGGAATAGGGTGTATTGGATTTATGCATGATATATGTGCGAGGTATTTTTTGGGAGTAAGGATGGATTTGGGACTTACGGCATTGCCTTTTTTTCTTTTGTCATAAACCATGATGCGTGCGCTTTACGATTGCTCCTTTTTTCTATGAATATATTTTGATCTACTTTAGTCTACTCTATTATTTATTAGACATGATTCTCGAACTTTTATTCCTTCTTACTTGTTATATTGCTTTAGAATTTTTATACAGTAATCGTTTATTACTCCTTTTGATTTTCTCTCGATTAAACTTGTTTTCGAGAAACGTAATGATCCACCTCGATTATTACTCTTTAGCGCGCTTTGTGGCTCGAACTGTAGCCACCGGAGAAGGGCAAAATTATGGAAAGATCCTTCTTTTGTTCTTAGGGTGAGAGGTCAGTGAGTTCTTTATTTTCAAAGGTGGAAGTTGTCACAATTATTTAAGCGTTCTTTTACGGAAGCAGCAATGGGAAAATCTTGCTCATTTCATGTGTCCGACGCCATTGGTCCCCATCGCCTTCCTACAAACCAGTGCGCAAAGTAATTATTATCCTCGAATAACTAATCATAAAGGGACGTCGGTCTTTAATTGGTCACCGTAAAGTATTTCGATCGATCAAATAGTGTGGCCAGAAATGAACCTCTTCATTTTCTTCCAACCTTAGCTTTCAAATGAGGGGTACGAATTACTCCGAGCTTTTGGGGGCTGGATTCAATACCACTGCCAAGCGAGGCAAGTATTGGTCGGGCGTTTCTGTATGCAGTCATTGCATGAGGCTTAGTAGATGACAGGTGAGTGGTTGAGTATTCAGGCTGTTCATGCAGAGTATCGGGCCCTTCCATTCTGAGATTTTTGTGCATGTTTCGGCATAGCCTCCATAAATGAGGCTCTGTGATATCGTATTCAGCTAACCGCTGGCAAGCCCATCTCACTATTTTTCCATCAAACTATTCTTCAACCCTTTTTCGGAAACGAAATCATCTTACTACTCTGCAGAAGTTGAAGTCTTTTCTTGGTGTCTAGATAAGCGTGGAACGGAGCACCTTCCCAGTTATGAGTGATCGATTGCAAAAAACTCTTCCTGCCAGCAATGAATTTCTCGAGTGGATGCGCAAGACCCAGTCATATTCCGTGGACCCAAATAGCGACGAGCGTGCTGCATTCGTCTCCATCAGTGCTGTCACCAAGTACCTGGAAGAGAATGATACCCTGGAGGACATCCTGGAAGAGCTTTTTCATCCGGACGAACCACCAGATGCCGATATAGTGCTGCCCGCCTACGTCGCCGTATTTTGCGTATTAGTGGAACTGGGAAAAGGAGAAACCATCGAACATTTTCTTCGGCACGGACTTGACGACCGGCATTTGCCTTTTGACCCCGAGACCATATCAACGAGTTTTCCACCTGATACTGGCGATGGCACATTCTACAAACGCTTCTGCGAGAAGCAGTGGAGATTTTCGGTACCCAATTTTGAAAGAGGAGCAGAAAGAAAATTTCTCGATAACTCGATTCTGCCAATAATTAAAAGAAGAGCCATCGCGGGTAGTGGAAACGCGAAGCTCTTTGAAGTTGAGGTCCAAAGCTCCTACAACAAGCTTCGACCAGAATCCTGTGCACAAGCAAGTCCCGCTCCTACTTCCATCACTACACTATAAAAACCTTCTAACAGTGTGCGTATCACAGGACGAACCCTCTGCCAACATTTTTGCGGTAAAGACATACTACACGCCAGACGCGGCGAGATACTACGAAGCCGAAATCGACGCTTTTCGGAAGTTGAAGCGATCCCAACCGCACAACCCACATTTTATAACTTATTTTGGATGCTACACTCATTTGGGCAATTACAATGTTATACTAGAGTATGCTGATCGAGGATCGCTTGAGCAATACTTCCAGACGATTGATCCTCCGTATAGCTTAGAGGATATTTCCAAGGTCTGGGTGTCACTTTTTGGGGTTCTCAAAGGTCTAGAGAATATACATCAGATTGACTCAACCACTCCAAACGGAATCCTGAATGGGTTTGTAATCATCCCTATATAACAATCCTCTTACTAAGTCTATGTAGGTGGCACCAAGATGTCAAGCCGAGCAACATTCTTGTATTTTCCAAAAATGCATCATCTCCTTACGAATTTACTTTCAAACTAGCAGATCTGGGTCTGAGTCACTTTAAAAGGATCATTGGGGCCGAGGATACAGTCACCGCTGCAGACTCAATCAGGATTTTGACATATGGTAAGACCAGTTTAACATAACCCTCCCATGCTTCGCTAACCAAAGAAGGGGCCCCAGAATACAGTCAGCAAGCCCGTCTTTGGGATTATGGCTTGTTACCTGTTAAACAGGAGGTGGACATCTGGTCGGTTGGTTGTGTTTACAGTGAAGTAGCTGTTTGGATAGCCAGAGCGTCAAGAGGCCTACGAGAATACCGCGACCTAAGGCTAGCGACAACATTATCCTTTTCGCAGCGACTAGGCGACGCGTTTCATGATGGAGAAAAAGTTCTCGATGCTGTTTCTCGTACGCATGCTGAGATTCTCCCAAACCTTCGCAGCTCCGATTCTATTACCCCTGGCGTTCTCGAGTTCATTGATAGAGATATGCTTCAGCCTGCTGGTGATAGACTAAACACGAGGCAGCTTTGGGTCCGACTAACTTCTGTAATTCTTAATTCCGACGGTGTCATTGATGGTGCCTCTCACGCCGTTCCTCACAACACACGACAAACACCAAGCTTTCCATATCCTAGGGCGTCTAGTCCCAATATGATGACTATTTCTGAGAACCAAGCTGCTTCGTCTCAGTCGTCAACGTCCCATAAATCTATAATAGGGGACATGAGAACAACAGAACCAAAGATTGGCACAGGACTTGCATATCCGAGGGCTTATAGTCCGGAAATGTTGATTATCTCTGAGAATGAGAGCTACCTGGGTCACCAAGCTGATCCAAATTCTTCCGCGAATGACCACCCCAGCTCCTCGAGAGGCTATTATAGTATGTCATCGCATACAGCCCCAATGCCACATTCCAAACCTATATTCTCCTCGCAGTCTTCCTTTCAGCGGCCTACCAATAATGCTCCACAGAACCTGAGGACAACCTTTTTTGACCCCAGCCAAGATCCTTTCAATACTGTTTCAAACCGGTAAGGAGACTGCAGCAATTTCAAAGAGAACCTTTACCAATAATTATTCTAGGTATGATTGCGCTCCACCACCTCCCTCTTCTATAAGAGAAGTGGGAAGTTACAACAAACGTCCCAATTCTCACACACCGTTGGGGAGTCCACGTCAGCCAGCAGCAAGTAGACGACCCCATACACTTGCGGGCCACCAAACACCCTTTTCGTTAGCGAGAAGGGGACGATCACCTAATAAAAGTCTACTGGCTGGAGATAGAACATTAGCAAGCAAAACAACCTCTCCCAGTAGATCCAAACAACGCAAGAAGAAACGGAGATATCCCATGTTTCCTTATCTACCGATAGCCACTGCCATTCAATGGAGAGCTCACAAGAAAGAAAGCGAAAAATGGAAGAACAAATTACGAAGACATGCTGTTCCTAGATTGCCAGGAGACTGGTTAATGCACAAGTGCCACAATCGAGACCATGTCAGTATACAACTATCAATCATTAGAACAACTCTAATTAAGTATACAGGTATTCATAATCGATGACGCATTGTCGATGAGGATCCACTGGGACGAAATGTCTATACTTTTTGGAATTCTTGCATATATTGTTAAAAAATCTGATGACGATGGGATCGACATGTACTTCGCCATGTCAGACACCAAGTATAATGACAAGGACACTTCCAAACTTATTGAGGTAGTAAACAAGAGGAAAGTCCAGCTTGAGGGCGCCAGTAGCATCAAGGTTCGGCTGCAGCATGTACTAGGGGAGTACAACACGGCTTTGAGAAACCAAATTGCACTTCGGCGGTCGAGGAATCCTCATATTTCATTTCGTGACATAAAGCCGTTGAGCGTTTATGTCTTTACGGATGCTGTTTGGACACCGAGATCCGACCCGCAGCCAGCCATTGAGGGTATCGTAGACTCTCTCGAAGCATTGAATACCGACCATTACCAAGTTGGTATTCAATTCATCAGCTTTGGCAAAAATCCAGAATGTCTTAAACGACTCGAGCGCTTCGACAAAGGCCTCAACTTGAAACGGTAAGCTAATGCATCTTCTAAGTGTATATGAAGCTCGAGGCTGATTAAGAATAGCGATATTGTCGACCACTGTCCGTCGGATGCTCCGGAGGGCCTATGGAGGATAATCTTTGGTGCTATCCATCCTGAGTTTAAGAAAAATTACACGGATGAAGATTCAGCTCCAGATCTAGAGTCAGAGTCTGATTCATACTTTCCACCACCACCACTTCTCGTCTATCCTGACCCCCCCCCAGGCCCACGCAAACTTGCCACGCCGAAGCTCACTGAGAATTCGAGGGAGGCAACTAATTCCAAAGATAATGTGATAGCATTCAGTTCTGAGCAAAAAGTGGCAATCATACATCAATTTAAAGAAGCTATTTTCGCAAGTCTGTCACTTCCACCAATAATGCATACTGTCGATCCTTCCGTCATTCTATTCCGGCAACGTTTTCAGAGTCTTCTCCTACTGTATTCTGGCAAGGTAGAAGCCGATGCAAGCTCCAGATTCCCATTACGGAATGAAGCTGCTAAGCAGATAGGTGCTCTTAGACTTGAGATTACCGAGGCTCTGGAGGAAGCTTTAGGGAAAGTTCGACCTCTTCGGAGTGACCAGCCACTAACTCCGAAGGATGAGAATTTCTCAGTAGTTCAACAAAACCAAAAAGATGCTTTTTCAATTGGGCCAATATCAAAAAACAATCAATTTTTGTCTCCGGAGCACCCCCTCGACGCCGCCAAGAACACATTCAAGTTCAAGACTCCGGTATATCTCTTCGAACTAGGAGAAGCACCTGAAAATAACAGCACTGGTGATATTCCAAAATCAAAGTACACTCACACGAATGAGGAGATAGATGCCTATGAATTCTTAGGAAACCATCCGGCTTTTCCCAAACTTGTGGCTGATATTCAATACTTGATTGACCAAAATAGCGACCATATCCAACTTATTCGGCATCAAATTTTCCGAAGTATGCGGCGAGACATGCCGAATTTGGAACTTTCCCCCCCTGCTAAAAGCACTCGTGCAATTTTCACTTTTGATTGGGATATTTTGAGCTTTTTGAAAGAACAATACTCACTTGGCTTCTTTCAAGATCTTGGCAGTATTCTAACCATCACCGGCCATTCTACTGATGCATATATGTCGACAGTCAGTGCATATTTCCAACTCACCTGGCCAGATAGTACCTTGGATCTTCTTGAAGCTCTTCAAAAAGAAATTTTCAGCCATACCGAAACAGCGGGATCCGATTGTGAGTCAGAAAATACCAGCTTCCTTCGAAACACTCAATAACAAATCTTAGTAGCTACTCTTAGAGCCATAAGCGGTATCTGTGTAAATCTCCATAAGAAAACGATCGAAGTAAATGGGACAGAGTGCTATATTATTGAGGTCGCTCAACAACTAGCTTGGCTGGTTTCTACTTGTCGAGCTTCGAACGCTGGACTAGCATATTCATATATATCGCTTGAAGAGAAAAAGGATCCTGATGGCTCATACTTGGAGCCTCTAACCTTTCACATTGCTAATGAAGTGCTACCTGTACGTAGCCCAGTAGATTCTGGAAATTGTTGGCATGAAGTTGTAGGGAGCTGTGTTATTGCAACTGGATTTCCCATTCCGAAACGATACCATGGAGAAAAGGGATTGGAGATTTCTCTACATATAATGGCAGCACTTGGCGGGGTATCCCTCGCCACGGAGTTTGATGGCGGTTATCTATTCAAAGGACGCTCAATAGCATTCGTTCCAGTTGATCGACTGGAAAATTCCATTCAATGGCATCTGGTCCAGAAGAAGGGTTGTAGAATCCGTTATGCAGACATTTCTGTTCTTTGTCCGGGTCGCTTATCGATCGAAAGGCTTGACGAAAAGGGGCTACTTTCCACGAGAGCATTCTTGGGGTGGTGTACCGACTTGACTAACAATCTTGGTACGTATTCGTCTCCAATAATGATAGTTTGTAGGCTAACAAACTCTTAGCAACCAAATCTGCAAACTATCTGAGCATTATTCCTTCTTCTATAAACGCCTCGTCAACAAACCCGAAGGTTCTTCTTACTGGAGGGACTGTTGGTTTCAGCTATTTTGGAACTGGGGGTCTGAACTTCTCGTTGGCGAGACACAATGGTTCACATACAGCTGAGATGGCTAGCTGGTATTTGGATTTACTGAATGATGCGAAACAAATCCACGTCATCCTTCTGGATATGGAACATGGACGCGCCTGGCAGACCGATGGAGAAAGAGCTATTCTCCATATTATATTACACCGCCAAGCAATGGGATCCTATGTCGTCAAGGGTAAAGATGTCTTCTTGCAGGCGGCGGATTCCAGCTGCTCAGTTCGCCATGCCATGGAGCGAAATGTCAACACTGTGGTTGCACGCGACCAGCATCTGGAGAAGAAGGATCTCAAGACGAAGCTCTTCAGAGATTTGGTCGGGGAGCTCTTCAACACAATTGAGAGACTGCAAGAAATGGACCAAAACACTCCACCGGCCGGTATTGAGATAAAGAAATTTTGGAAGAAGAAAGTTAGCGGTTATGAATACATGGATATGGTCGACAGAAAACGCAAAATTCCATCAAAAGAAACTGTATTGAGAGATACGTGTGGACAGTGGCCAGACTTTGCGCGAGATATCAATGCGGTAGTCTTATTTGGAAAAGAATTTGGGGATGTCCTGCAGCCGAAGGAATCAGCTGCTGTTGGACTGTGTCAACATTTTAGAACTGTGCCAAAAGACAAGGATTATCTCGCGGTCGAGGTCTCAACACTTCGTCAATTATACTCAGAACACGGCGCCCTTGAGAGCAGAGTCAAGCTTACCTCAACTGGCACACAGTGGAGCCCGTCAACACACGTGTTTGAGTCTTGCCCTGATACGGAAGCACCAGGTGTGTGTAGGTGTAAGCGGATCCAGGGGTTTGCTCAAGTGAAATCTCTAAAACAAATCAAAGTCCTAGGAAATTTAGGACACCCTGGAGCTGTAATCTTCGGGAAGGAATCAGGTGGGATTAGAGCTTCACTTGCACGCCCGTTATCCCGCCCATTATCCTACTTCAAATTTTCAGGGTCTAGTTCACCCTGGGAAGCCCACTCCAGTCAACACCCAGAATCTTCAGGGGTAACTTCAACGAGTTTAGACCAAAATTCTCTCTCGTCCTCATTGAACGACATTGGTGAGGAGCCATTAATTCTCGTTAACCAGCCAGACAAGCAACCAGCTTTATGTTCCGCACCCCTTCTCGTCCGGCCATCCCATCATTCATACTCACACAGCGCGGATGATAGCATTTCAAGTACACGACAGAACTCCAATGCAGCTATGATAGACCTAGAAATATCAACGCCGGGGACCTCTCCAAACCCAAGTTCAGAAAAAGAATGTATTACTAGCGTTTCATTTCCAAATAGCGGAGGAAAAATACAGGCGTTAGCAAAAACCCTAACATGCCCAATGAATAATACTAACTCTCGATGTCATAGGAGTCAACCAAACAAAGGAAAGGAACCAGAAAGGAAGTCATGTCCGGAGTATATGAATGGCACCAAACATCTCTCAACAAGTACGACAATTCCACCAATAAGCAACACAACACCACCAAGTCTGCGTCGAACGAAAAAGTCGTATAACAGGTGACTTTCCGATTCAGACTGATTGAATTTCTTGTCATGTCATGGTACGAGGCTTAGCACTTCCGGCGACATACTGTACAAGTAAACCTATTTGGAGACCTCTTACCAGGGGCTTGTTGTAATATAGAGCTTGTTGTGAGATGATGGAATAAGACAACTTGCTCCACACCTTTCCTGTACCAGACAGCTCACTTCTCAGTTTTATTTCCTCCTTCTTATCGATGCACCAGTACACCCCATACCATGCAACAAAGGTCGATAACATCAACGGCAATGCAAGCATCATAAAAAGCTGCAATGCATCATGGTGGAAAATTTTCCTACCCCTCTGTATGGCGCCTCGCTTTTAGCTACAAAGAGTGATGCAAAAAATCGGAGTCAGCAAGCTCTTCGGTGAAAGTGTTTCGGTGAAAGTGTGAACTCCCCCGCCCCCCCTCCACCGCCAACCTCACCTCCTTGGGACAGTCTCTCCTCTGTCGTAGCATCAGCGAACGGTCGTGATCATGTTCTCTTACGATCCCGTCCACCGAGTGGCCGTCTGCCACGCCTGCGCGTCGTGCCTCGTCCCGAGCCAGACCGCGCAGGGGCGGCACCTCCAAGCAGAGCCGCATCGCCTTCGCAGGGACGCTCTTTGAGCTGCCCTCCGGCTCCTGGGCAGCTACAAGCTACACACGACTGAACAGCTGCAGGAGCATAAGCCACACCTCAGAGACAGATGCCGGCCCCTTCCACACCTGGCGTGCTATAACGGCTTCTGCTGCCTCCAGCCGGGGTGTGACTTCTGTACACGCCACCCAATCAAGATCCGAGAGCATATGCCAGCGATCCACCACATTAAAGCCAAAGACCATCAGCCGCAGCAGCACCCCCTCTGGAGAGAGTGTATGCTCCAGACCTACTTTACCGCCAAAGGCCGCACTAACTACTTTGTCGTGGTAGCCGAAGAGGCAGCTGGCAGGTCAGCGGGACAGGTAGCTGGAGGAGGAGAAGGAGATATTAGCACCCTCACCACAGAAGAGCAGTCCTTGTTCAACGGGCTAGAAGAGGATATTGGTGCTGTTAAGACAGATGTGGCCACCACTGCTAGCCAAGTGGAGGAGGCAGAGGCTGCCCGAGCCGAGCGGGTGCCCTGGCTAGAGCGGACCGGCTTTCCCACCCACCTAGCTGGCCTGCAACATGCCGAGATCAAGAGCTCTTACCAGCTCCCCTCCAAGAAGCAGGCGGCGACCGAGGACCAGGAGTTGGGTCAGATCCTGGCTGCTACAGACCACTGGCTCAGAGAGGCCTACGAGGCCTGTGGCCACTCCTCCCCGGACCGCAAGATGACCCAGCAGCGAGCCAACATTCTAAACGAGTTCTACGCGGGGGCGTCTGGCAGGGCCGAGGGGTTCAGACATTGTGTCAACGCCTCCACGCTGGCCGATTACCTGCGGGTCTGGCAGCAGCTGCTGGCTTACTTCTATCGTGTTGTATATAGAGAGGGGCACTTTACCTCTTCTAGCAAGAGGGACGTAGAAGAAGCAGAAGAAGCAGGGGAAGTAGAAGCAAGGGAAGCAGAGGCAGAGGAAGCAGAAGAAGCAGAAGCAGAGGAAGCAGAGGAAGCAGAGGAAGCAGAAGAAGTGGACTACTCCCCTCTGTATAGCAGCTAATGTTTTAAGCAAGCACAAGATTTTGCGCGCGCGCATTGGCCCAGGAGCCGCTGAGTCAGCGCATTCAGGTGAAGCACATTTGGCTTAAGCACAGGATTTTCCGGCCAATCATATTGCGCCCACGTAACCACAAACTCCTTTCTTGGGCAGTTCTATGACATAGGGCGGCTAACCCTGCCTTGCCCTCTCTCTTTCTAATGCAGGGAATGAATTACGCGGGCTGTCTTCTCTGCACAAGCGCCAGGGGTGAATCACGTGACCCAACGCTGAAGGCCCGGGCTCTCAGCCCCATCACTACCACGCTGACTCCCCAGCTTCTACAGCATTAATAGCATCACAGTCTTCAGACGCTTGTCACGAATCACGTGTCGGCACGTGATAAGTAAGTCCAGACAGCGCTCTGACAGGACAAGATACTATTGAGTAGTTATAAGTAATATAGAATTAGCTAGAGTAGCTAGCTGATCTAAGGATTTCCTTTGGTCATGATTACATAATAGACTCTAATAGATCTCTAGGAGATCTAAAGAGATCTATAGATCTAGATAGATCTAAGAAATAAAGGTTCTATATATAACTAGCACGTCTGCTATTAGATAGAAGCTTTATACTTAACTTAGTTTATTAATCTATTTATCTTATTTAACTTCTTTAATATAAGTAATAAGTTTACTTCTAAGTAAATACTGTCAAGGGTTACACTCGTGGAGTAAGTCTTAGAGTACTCTAGCGACTATTTACATGACCTTAATTGTCGACACACACACGTAACAGAACCTTCGAGAACATGCTTAGCAGAACTCTCTAGAAGGAGTAGACTAAGTATATAGGCTAGCAAGAACTCTACTCTAGAAAGGACAATTAACTCTTCTTGTACATAGACACCTCTGTAGTTTAATTCATTAGCATTTTCTATAAGTTCTAACAAATACCTAGTAACTTTTACTTTCTTCTTATATACTAATCTATAAAGACTTAGTTACTTTTGTTAGACCTATAAGACAGTGTTTGTTATACTTTAAGCATCTGCTTTAGAAGTAAATTACTATAATGTTAGCTATATCTTCTATTCTAAAACCTGTACTAAAAGCAGCTGTTAATCTAGCTGTTGTAATAGTACTAACTGTTACTACTTTACAAGAGAAAGTAAAGTTACTAATCCTAAAACTATTTAATAGTTTGCTAGAGAAACTTATAGAGTTTCTTATAAAAGCTTCTCTCTACTTAAACTTTCATGTAGTATAATTCGTAAGCGAAACTAATTAAGTTATATAACTTACTACCTGCCTTAAAGAAGTAACCTATAACTAGATAGAACTATATCTTAAAGACTTCTAGAAAAACAAGACACCTAAAGAAAAGGTATTAACTATTATGTTAGAAGTTACTAAGAAGCTATTTTGAGACGTTAAGGGATCTAAGGAGAGAATTAACTAAGTTGTCACGAATCACGTGTTAGCACGTGATAAGTAAGTCTAGACAGCGCTCTAACAGAACAAGATACTATTAAGTAGTATAGGTTATAAGGATTAGCTAGAGTAGCTAGCTAATCTAATGATTTCTTTTAGTTATAGTTATATAATAGAGCGACTAGTAGACGAGTGTCACGAATCACGTGTCAGCACGTGATGAGTAAGTCCAGACGGCGTTCTAACAGAACAAGATACTATTGAGTAGATATAGGTTAGGAGGATTAGCTAGAGTAGCTAGCTGATCCAAGGATTTCATTCAGCATAGGATCACGTGACGAATTGGGTCGCCTGGAGCGACGAGCTACCTAAGCGACTGGGTCGACTAGAGCGACTGGCGCTCTAGTCTACCCACGAGAAATGAAGGTTCTATATATAACTAGCACGTCTGCCTTTAGGTAGGAGCTTTATACTCAACTTTACTTTAGTTTTCAATACATCTTATTTTGACATCTTGAGTTCAAGTAACAAGTTTACCTTTAAGTAAACACCTAGCACATCTAAACCTCTTATTTGTATAACAACCTTCGAGACTTAAGTTACCTTTGTTACTTTTAGTATAAAAGTGAGTTTTGTTATACTTTAAGCATCTGCTTAGAAGTTTAGTCGCTATAGCTCTAACTCTACCAAAGCCTACTACAGCTAGTCCCAACACTAGCTGAACTAACTTGTCGACCCCCTCTAGTAGTGCTGAGAGAACTCAACCCCGGGCCACCCCTGCTGCACCACTACCAGACAACGAACCAGCACTAGTGGACCCCAACTACAACAACGCCAGCATGCCTAATACACCTAAACCATTTAAGGTTAAAGTACTTGAGACTATCTGAGTCAAGCTCTTAGATATATACTATAGAAAGAGAAACAAACTTAAGTTATTTCTCCTCTAGATAGACATCTACTTTAACTTTAACACAGACAAGTTCACTAATAACTATAACTCACAATCAATCTTTGCAATCTCCTATCTAAGAGGAGCTACATTAGACTAGGCCTAACCCTACCTCAAGGACTTCTTCGCGCACAAAGACAACAATAGATTAATAAAAGACACTCAGATAATGTTTAAATCCTTTAGGGGATTTAAAGTAGCAATCAGAAAGGTATTTAGAGATTTTAACATAATCTAAACAGCTGTACAAAAGCTTTTAGACCTAAAACAGACAGGATCAGCTATTAGTTACACTAATGATTTCCAACAGTATAGAAACAAGTCTAGATGAGATGCCCTCGCTCTTATAGAACTCTTCTGTAGGAGATTAAAGGTACACCTCTAAGAAGAAATAGCAAAACAGAACATAGTTTTCACTAACATTAGCAGCATAATCAGCAGCGTTATCTAATTAGATAACCATCTGTAGGAATTTAGAAAATCTGTTCAAGGAAGCAGAAGTTAGGATAAGAACAGGAGTAAGAGCAAGTGTAATAGCTAGTAGAATGATAGTAAAGTAAACACTGCCTAGAAGAAATCTTTTAAGGGAAAGAAACTTTTCTAGGAAGAACAGAACCGCTGACACAAGCAGAATTTATACTACTTATGTAGCTAGTCAGGCTATAGAGCAAACGAATATAGCTTGAAGAAGTAAGCCAACAAGAGAAAGCAGGTCAATGCTACCTTCCAAAGAGAGGTAGCATTGCTAGAAATACAAGAGCTCTCTGATAAGGAATTAGAAGTACATAGGTATAGAACTCAGGTTAAGGAAGAGAATGATTCTATCCTTGAACAATACTACAACACTCGCTCAGAGAACAAGCATAAGTTACTATTGTAGGCCACTTACGAATCACCAGCCAGTACTTTAGAGGAAGAGTTCTCTGAGTTATCGGAATCGTCTAGCAGGAATAATTAGAGTAGAGAACCCTAGGTTGGGGATACATAGGTCTTTATTAGAACCTATGAGAGAGAGAATCGTTAGGTAGACATAAAGAGTGAAAGACTAGACTTTTGGTCCCTACATACTACTATAGAACATGATTCTATTCCTCTCTAACAATATATTATCAATGATAATCAGGCGGGTTATATCTACTTTAGACACAAAGGTTCTAGACATATCTCTAGAGAAGAGAAAGAATATAATTACACTATAGACTGTGACAAGACACTACTACCTGTGGAATTCTACTACTTAGTAGAAGGGGAACTTTGAGCTGCTCAGACCCTAGGTCTCTCTACAGTAGAATGAGTACGTCACTGACTACAACCGACATCTGACTAGACATCAAACAAACAGTTCACAGGAACACTGCTAGACTATTAGACAGGAGTGGAATATCAACAGATATGTGAAGTAGTATATATAGACTAAGAAAAGATTATATTCTTTCCATGGGCTTAGAATGCTATGGCCTGGCTTGACAATGCCAAGAACAGGATGTTTAACATTTATTATATTAGACCAGAATTACGTACTACTTTAGGAGAAAGTCAATTTTATGTAATTACAACTATCAGAGGAAAGAAATTACAGGTTATGATTGATTCTAGAGCAACAAGCAATTTCATATCCCTGAAAGCCCACAAAAGGCTTAACATCCTAGTCAAGAAAACTTTACTCTATGTCTTGAGTGTTGTTAACAGAACTAATGTTGCTTACTAAAACAGAGTTATTAACTAGCGAACTATCCCTACAAAGACTACCATCGACAAACACTGTTTAGACACATAATTCAATGTTGTTGAGATAGAGAACAAGAAAGTAATACTTAGTATGCCCTGGATTTGAGAACACAATCCAGACATTAACTAGAAGAAATGTAGCATTACTTTTAGTTGATGTAACTATATGTAGTTGTAACTACAAGGCTAGAAGGAGGTTAGCGCTACCTCTTCCAAAGCGCTAGGACACCTAGCCCAGGGTCCTCTACAGGTCAGCCAGACTACTGATAATACAATACCTGTGTAGTATAAGGAATTTACAGAGTTGTTTGATAACTCAGAGGACATGCAAGCCCTCCCTAAACATTAGCCGTGGGATCATGAGATTAGGTTAAAAGAGGGTCATAACCTCAAGAAGCAGAAGCTTTGACCTCATAATTAGAGGAACTTACAACTTCTCGAGAAGTATATATAAGAAGGGATTCAGAAGGGACACATCTGAAAATCAGACTTGCCAGCTACTTCTAATATACTTATTGCATTTAAGAAGGACAATCTAAATAGAAGAGTTTGTGTTAACTACAGAGACGTCAACAAGGCAACAGTTAAGGACGCTTACTCATTGCTGGAAGGTCAATACTTGTAGGACAAGTTAGGAAAGGCCAGGATATTCACTAAACTCGACCAGCGAAACGCCTTTAGCTTAATACAGATTAAGCAAGGGGACGAATAGAAGACAGCCTTTGTCTTGCCATCAGGCCTCTACAAGTATATAGTAATGCTATTTGGTCTGACTAACACACCTGCTACTTGTTAGAGACAAAACAACAAAATACTTAAGAATCTTTTAGGAATAACTGTTATCTGTTACCTAGATAATATCCTTGTGTTTTCAGAGAGATTAGGGGACTATGAGAGACATGTTAAGGAAGTCCTGCAACAGCTTACAATAGTAGACTCTTGCCTTAAACTTTCGAAATATAAGTTCAGAGTAACTTGTACTATCTTTCTAGGGTACACTATTACTCCTAGACAAATGAAAGTAGACCCTGAGAAAGTTAGAGTAATTCTGGAATAGAAGTCACCGAAGAACGTCAAGGACGTCTAATCCTTCTAGGGATTTGCTAACTTCTGTTGATAATTTATTAGAGACTATGCTAGGATCTTGAAACCTATAACGAACCTCACGAAAAAGAATGTTCCTTTTGTGTAGGACAAGGTTGTTGAAGCAGCATTTCAAGTAATAAAAAAGAGGTTCGCTGAGAAACCAATCCTTAGGAACTATAATACTAACAAACCAAGCACTATAGAGACAGATGCCTCAGATACAGCAGTTGCTGCTATACACCTTCAACTAAATGACAAGGGGAAACTTATGCCTGTAGTATACTTCTCCAAAACACTAGATTCAGCTTAGCAAAACTATAGTATCTATGAGAAAGAGCTTCTTGCTATAGTCTTGGCTTTAGAACATTAGAGGATCTACCTACAGGGTGCGAAGCACTAGGTATTAATCCTTACTAATTATGAAAACCTTAAAACATTTACGACAACAAAAGAACTTAGCAACAGACGCCTTGCAAGGTAGTTACAAACCCTTGCTAGATTTGATATATTGATTTGTTATGTCAAAGGAACTAATAATCCACAAGCAGACACTTTGAGCCGTTAACCTAGTTACAAAGGAAATAAAGAGTACAAAAAGATTGTAATCTTAAAGACTCTAGAAAATGGAGACCTAGCACCAGCTATACACAAAATAGCAGCAATAGGAACTGACAACCCTTAGACAAAGAAAATTTAGGAAGCCCAGGAATTAGAGCAGCTAGCTCTAGCCAAGCAAGGACGAAATGACAAAGAACAGTACACTGACGGAAGGTTACGTGTCCCTAAATCCTACGCTAAAGAATTTGTCAAAGAGTACTATGTAGCCCCAGCACATAGTTACTAGGGAGTTCGACGAACCCTCTGGCGAGTTAAGTAACACTACTATGTTGATCGCCTATCAGCAGTAGTCAAGGAAGTGATAGCAGAGTGTAATACCTGTACTAGGAACAAGGCTTCCTGCTATATACCTTATAGACAGATGAGCACTACTCTAATACCACAGATACCTTAGAGATCTATATCATAGGATTTTATAGTCAAGCTACTAAAATCCAAAGACCTAATAACAGGAGTCATATACAACTCGATCCTAGTTATTGTTGAACAACTCACAAAGTATATAGTACTTGTACCATACATGAAAGCAAGTACAGCAGAACATTTAGCCTATACATTCCTACGAGAAGTAGTCGCTCTACATAATCTACTAGAAGAGATAATCTCTGACAGAGATAAACTCTTTACATCAAAATTCTAGACAGCCCTCATAGAGCATCTGGGTGCGAAAAGGAAGCTATCAACAGCTTTCCACCCTTAGACAAATAGAGGTACTAAACAAATGAATCAAGTTATCAAGGCATACTTAAGATGTTATGTAAACTATAAACAGGACAACTAGGTCGAACTTCTGCTACTAGCATAGTTCGCCTATAATAGTTCAACAACAGAAACTACGCTTGTTACACCATTCTACGCTAACTATGAGTATAAATTAGTTACTTATCAAGACTCATTGCAGAGTACTGTCGATAATGACAAAGCAGGGCTGAAAGACTATGAACTCAGGGAATTACACAAGAAGCTTGTAGAGCAACTTCAGTTTGTAGCAGAACGTAATGCACACTACTACAACAAACAACATAGTCAGGAGCCAACGTTAAAAGGGGGGGATAAAGTCTATTTGGTTAGAAAAAACATTGACACCAAAAGACTAAGCAGTAAACTAGACTACAAGAAGCTCGGACCGTTCAAAATCAAACACGTCAAAGGACCTTTGAATTATAAACTCGCGCTACCAAAGACCATGAATATCCATCTAGTATTCCATATATCCTTGCTTGAACCAGCACTACTAGGGGCACCACCGGCCCCACTCACAGAAATCTAACCTGTCAACCCTAACGCAGAGTACAAAGTCAAGAGGATTCTTGACTGTAAGGTTGTCAGAGGACAGGTCAAGTACCTGATTAAATGGTTGGATTACCTACATTCAGAGAACACTTAGGAACCAAAGAGAAACCTTAACCAGTGCTTGGAGGAACTTCAGGAGTTCCACCACCGAAACCCAGGGTTGCCTACATTTCGTGGTCAGCCGGAAAAGACACAAAGAAGGCTGGGTCAAGACCCAGGTCGAGGGCAGGGTCAGAGGAATCAGGAGTAGGAAGGGCAGCCAGCCTGGCAGTCTCTTCCTCTCTTCTGTCTTTCGTTTCCTGTTCTTCCTTTTCTTTTCTCTCTAATTCTTTAGCAGCATCTAACTCATCAAGTGAGTTAAGACTAGCTGCTATCATTCTCTTTTCCCTGTTAAGGAGAAGACGTTTTTGTTGTCACAAGCAGAGGATTTTGGCCATGGCCTCTTCCTCCTGGGAATCCAACAAGGCCTTTTGCTTCTCGATGAAAGCCTAGTCTGAAATCAAAGACATTCAGTTGCGTTCGCAATAGTTGCAAGATTTTCCTTGTCTAGCACAAGCAGAACAACGAGAATATTAGTCGCCTTGTATCGTGACACATCGACAAGGTTTGCTAGCTAAGTCAAGGGATTTTTCACATTAGGTGCAAGGAGCTATTTTGTCACCGTGTTGTTCGATATAGAAACTAAGGGACTGACGTTTAATGTGTTTCTTATTGTCAGGAGGTGGCATGATAAAAACAAGAGAAGGCCGCTAGCCTTCTGACAATATTTCTTAGGTCGTACTTAAGCGTAGGGACACGCTAGGCTAAGAAGGGGATAGTGTCACGAATCACGTGTCAGCACATGATGAGTAAGTCCAGACGGCGTTCTGACAGGACAAGATACTATTGAGTAGATATAGGTTAGAAGGATTGGCTAGAGTAGCTAGCCGATCCAAGGATTTCATTCAGCATAGGATCACGTGACAAATTAGGTCGCCTGGAGCGACGAGCTACTCAAGCGACTGGGTCGACTAGAGCGACTGGCGCTCCAGTCTACCCACGAGAAATGAAGGTTCTATATATAACTGGCATGTCTGCCTTTAGGTAGGAGCTTCATGCTTAACTTTACTTTAGTTTTCAATACATCTTGTTTTGACATCTTGAGTTCAAGTAACGAGTTTACCTTTAAGTAAACACCCGGCGCATCTGAACCTCTTATCTGCATAACAACCTTCGAGACTTAAGTTACCTTTGTTACTTTCGGTACGAAAGTGAGTTTCGTTACAACGAGTTACTCTAGAGCAACTGTTAACTTCGTCGACTCTATAAGAATAAAGGTTCTATATATAACTAGTACGTCTGCTATTAGATAGAAGCTTTATACTTAACTTACTTTAGTTAATAATATATCTTGTTTTAACTTCTTGAGTTTAAGTAACAAGTTTACTTCTAAGTAAATATATAGCAACCTCTACTTTCTACCTGCGAATCTAACTAACAAAGACTTAGTTACTTTTGTTAGACCTGTAAGACAGTAATTGTTATACTTTAAGCATCTGCTTTAGAAGTAAATTACTATAATGTTAGCTATATCTTCTACTCTAAAACCTGTGCTAAAAGCAGCTGTTAACCTAGCTGTTGTAATAGCACTAACTGTTACTACTCTTTAAGAGGAAGTGAAGTTACTAATTCTAAAACTATTTAATAGTTTACTAGAGAAACTCGTGGAGTTTCTTATAAAAGCGTCTCTCTACCTAAATGTCACGAATCACGTGTCAGCACGTGATGAGTAAGTCCAGACGGCGCTCTGACAGGACGAGATACTATTGAGTAGATATAGGTTATAGGGATTAGTTAGAGTAGCTAACTGATCCTAGGATTTTCTTTGGTATAAGATCACGTGATATTTACATCGACTACATCGACAGGCGATGTTAGCGATCAGGGTCGACAGCATCGACAGGCGATACTGGCGATCCATGAGAATAAGGGTTCTATATATGACTGGCACGTCTGCTATTAGATAGGAGCTTTATGCTTAACTTTACTTTAGTTTTTAATACATCTTGTTTTAACATCTTGAGTTCAAGTAACGAGTTTACCTTTAAGTAAACACCTGGCGTATCTAGACCTCTTACTGTATAACAACCTTTGAGACTTAAGTTACCTTTGTTACTTTTAGTACGGAAGTGAGTTTTGTTATACTTTAAGCATCTGCTTAGAAGTTTAGTTACTATAGCTCCAACTCTACTAAAGCTAGCTACAGCTAGTCCTAACACTAGCCAAACAAACTTGTTGACCCCCTCTAGCAGTACTAAGAGGACTCAACCCCGGGCTACCCCTGCCGCACTACTACTAGACGACGAACCAGCACTAGTGGACTCCAACTACAACAACGCTAGCATGCCTGATGTACCTGAACTGTTTAAGGTTAAAGTACTCAAGACTATCTGAGTCAAGCTCTTAGATATATACTATAGAAAGAGAAACAAACTTGAGTTGTTTCTCCTCCAAATAGACATCTACTTTAACTTTAACACAGACAAGTTCACTAATAACTACAACTCACAATTAATCTTTGCAATCTCCTATCTAAGAGAAGCTACATTAGATTGGGCCCAACCCTACCTTAAGGACTTCTTCGCACACAAAGACAACAATAGATTAATAGGGGACACTTAAATGATGTTTAAATCCTTTAGAGGGTTTAAAGTAGCAATTAGGAAGGTATTTGGAGATTTTGACACAATCTAAACAGCTGTACAGAAGCTTTTGGACCTGAAACAGACAGGATTAGCTATTAGTTACACTAATGATTTCCAACAATATAGAAACAAGTCTAGATAAGACACCCTTGCTCTTATAGAACTTTTCTGTAGAGGATTGAAGGTACACCTCTAAGAGGAAATAGTAAAACAGAATATAGTTTTCACTAACATTAGCAGCATGATTAGTAGTGTTATCTAATTAGATAACTGTTTGTAGGAATTCAGGAAATCCGTTTAAGAGAGCAGAAGTCAGGATAAGAACTAGAGCAAGAGCAAGTGTAATAGCTAACAGAATAATAGTAAAGTAAACACTGCCTAGAAGAAATCTTTCAAAGGAAAGAAACTTTCCTAAGAAGAACAGAACCACTGACGTAAGCAGAATTTATACTACTTATATAGCTAGTCAGGCTATAGAGCAAACGAATGTAGCTTAAAGAAGTAAACCAACAAGGGAAAACAGATTAATGCCACCTTCCAAAGAGAGGTAGCATTGCTGGAAACACAAGAGCTCTCTAACAAAGAATTAGAAGCACATAGGTATAGAACTCAGGTTAAAGGAGAGGATAGTCTCATCCTTGAACAATACTACAACACTTGCTTAGAGAGTGAACATGAGTTACTATTACAGGCTACTTATAAATTACTAGCCAGCACTTCAGAGAAAGGGTCCTCTGAGTTATCAGAATCGTCTGGCGGGAATAATTAGAGTAGAGAACTCTAGGTTAGAGATACATAGGTCTTTATTAGAACCTATAAGAGAGGGAATCGTTAGGTAGACATAAAGGGCGAAAGGCTAGACTTTTGGTCTCCACATACTACTATAGGACATAATTCTATTCCTCTCCAACAATATATTATTAATGATAATCAGGCAGGTTATATCTGTTTTAGACACGAAGGTTCTAGACACATCTCTAGAGAAGAGAAAGAATATAATTACACTATAGACTACAACAAAACACTACTACCTATAGAATTCTACCACCTAGTAGAAGAGGAACTTTAGGCTACTTAGGCTCTAGGTCCTTTTACAGCAGAGTAGGTACATCACTAACTACAACCAACGTCTGACTAGACATTAAACAAACAGTTCACAGGAACACTACTAGACTATTAGACAGGAGTAGAATATTAACAGATATGTAAGGTAGTATACACAGACCAAGAAAAGGTTATATTCTTTCTATGGGCTCAGGATACTATGACTCAGCTCAATAACACTAAGAACAGAATGTTTAACATCTATTATATTAGACTAGAACTATACACTACCTTAGGAGAAAGTCAGTTTTATGTAACTACAACTATTAGGGGAAAGAAATTACAGGTTATAATTAATTCCAGAGCAACAGGCAATTTCATATCCCTGAAAGCCCACAAAAGGCTTAATATCCTAGTCAAGAAAACTTTACTCTACGTCTTAAGTGTTGTTGACAGGACTAATGTCGCTTACTAAAACAGAGTTATTAACTAGTAAACTATTCCTACAAAGACTACTATCGACAGACACTGTTTAGACACACAATTTAATGTTATTGAAATAAGGAACAAGGAAGTAATACTTAGTATGCTCTGGATTTAAGAACATAATCTAGACATTAACTAGAAGAAACATAGCATTACTTTTAGTTAATGTAACTATATACAGTTGTAACTACAAGGCTAGAAGAAGGTTAGCACTACCTCTTCTAAAGTACTAGGACACCTAGCCCAGGGTCCTCTACAGGTTAGCTAGACTGCTGATAATGTAATACCTGTGTAGTATAAAGAATTTATAGAGTTGTTTGACAACCTAGAGGACATGTATGCCCTCCTTAAACATTAACTATAGAATCATGAGATTAGATTAAAAGAGAGTCATAACCTTAGGAAGTAGAAGCTTCGACCTTACAATTAGAGGAACTTGTAGCTTCTTGAGAAGTATGTGCAAGAAGGGATTCAGAAAGAACACATCTGAAAATCAGATTCACTAGCTGCTTCTAATATACTTATTACATTTAAAAAAGACAATCCAAATAGAAGAGTTTACGTTGACTACAGAGACGTCAACAAGGCAACAGTTAAGGACACTTACTCATTGCTAGAAGGCTAGTACTTGTAGAACAAGTTAGGAAAGGCTAAGATATTCACTAAACTTGACTAGCAAAACGCCTTTAGCTTAATATAGATTAAGCAAGGGAACAAATAGAAGACAGCCTTTGTCTTACTATCAGGCCTCTATGAGTACACAGTAATGCTGTTTAGTCTAACTAACACACCTACTACTTGTCAGAGACAAAATAACAAAATACTTAAGGATCTCCTAGGAACAAATGTCATCTATTACCTAGACGATATTCTTGTATTTTCAGAGAAATTAGAGGACTATAAGAGGCATGTTAAGGAAGTCCTGCAAAGACTTACAACAGTAGACTCTTGCCTTAAACTTTCGAAATACAAGTTTAGAGTAACTTATACTATCTTTCTAGGGTATACCATTACTCCTAGACAAATGGAAGTAGACCCTGAGAAAGTTAGAGCAATTCTAGAATGGAAATTACTAGAGAACGTCAAGGACGTCTAATCCTTCTAGGGATTTGCTAACTTCTGTTGACAATTTATTAGAGACTATGCTAGGATCTCGAAACCTATAACAAACCTTACAAAAAAGGACATTCCTTTTGTGTAGGATAAGGTTGTCGAAGTAGTATTCTAAGTAATAAAGAAGAGGTTCGCTGAGAAACCAATCCTCAGGAACTATAATGCTAACAAACCAAGTACTATAGAGACAGATGCTTCTAATACAGTAGTTGCTGCTGTATATCTTTAACTAAATGACAAGGGGAAACTTATGCCTGTAGCATACTTCTTCAAAACACTGGATTTAGCTCAGCAAAACTATAGCATCTATGAGAAAGAGCTTCTCGCTATAGTCTTGGCTTTAGAACATTAGAGGATCTACCTACAGGGTGTGAAACACTAGGTATTAATCCTTACTAATCATAAGAACCTTAAAACATTCACGATAACAAAAGAACTTAGCAACAGACGCCTTGCAAGGTAGTTACAAACCCTTGCTAGATTTAATATATTAATTTGTTACATCAAAGGAACTAATAATCTACAAGCAGACACTTTAAGCCGTCAACCTAGTTATAAAGAGAATAAAGAGTACAAAAAGATTACAATCTTGAAGACTCTAGAAAATGAAGACCTAGCACTAGCTATACATGAGATAGCAGCAATAGGAACTAACGACCCTTGGACAAAGAAGATCTGAGAAGCCTAGGAACTAGAGCAGCTAGCTCTAGCTAAGCGGGGACGAAATAACAAAGAACAGTACACTAACAGAAGGTTACGTGTCTCTAAATCCTACACAAAAGAATTTGTCAAAGAGTACTATATAGCCCTAGTACATAGTCACCAGGGAGTTCGACGAACCCTCTAGCAAGTTAAGCAACACTACTATGTTGATCGCCTATCAGCAGTAGTCAAGGAAGTAATAGCAGAGTGTAATACCTGTACCAGGAACAAGGCTTCCCGCCATGTACCTTATAGACAGATAGGCACTACTCTAATACCACAGATACCTTAGAGATCTATATCATGGGATTTTATAGTCAAGCTACTAAAATCCAAAGACCCAATGACAGGAGTTATATATAACTCAATCCTAGTTATTGTTAAACAACTCACAAAGTATATAATACTTGTGCTATATATAGAAGCAAGTATAGCAGAACACCTAGCTTATATATTCCTACAGGAAGTAGTTGCTCTATATAGTCTACTAGAAGAAATAATCTCTAACAGAGATAAGCTCTTTACCTTGAAATTCTAGACAGCTCTCACAGAGTAACTAGATGTAAAAAGAAAGCTGTTAACAGCTTTTTACCTCTAGACAAATAGAGGAACTAAACAAATAAATCAAGTCATTAAAGTATACTTAAGATGTTATGTAAACTATAAACAGGATAATTAGGTTAAACTACTACCCTTGGCATAGTTTGCCTACAATAGTTCAACAACAGAAACTATACTTGTCACACTATTCTATACTAACTATAGATATAAATTAGTTACTTATCAAGACTTATTACAGAGTACTATTAATAATAACAAAGCAGGATTACAAGACTATAAACTCAGGGAATTACACAAGAAACTTATAGAGTAACTTTAGTTTGTAGCAGAACGTAATACACACTACTACAACAAGCAACGTAGCTAGGAGCCAACGTTAAAAAAAGGAAATAAAGTCTATTTAGTTAGAAAAAACATTAACACTAAAAGACTAAGCAGTAAACTAGACTACAAGAAGCTCAGACTGTTTAAAATCAAACATATCAAAGGACCTTTGAATTATAAACTCACACTACTAAAAACTATAAATATCTACCTAGTATTCTATATATTCTTACTTGAACTAGTACTACTAGAGGCACTACTAGCTCTACTCACAGAAATCTAGCCTGTCAACTCTAACACAGAATATAAAGTTAAGAGAATTCTTAACTGTAAGGTTGTTAGAGGACAGGTCAAGTACCTAATTAAGTAGTTAGATTACCTACATTTAGAAAACACTTAGAAACTAAAGAGAAGTCTCACCTAGTGCTAGGAGGAACTTCAGGAGTTCTACTACTAAAACCTAGGCTTGTCTATATCTTGTAGTCAGCTGGGAAAGACAAAAGAAAAGATAAGTCAAGACCTAGGTCAAGGGCGAGGTCAGAGACAGCAGGATTAGAAAGGGCTACTAGCCTGGCTGCTTCTTCCTCTCTTTGTTCTCTCTTCTTTTTCTCCTCTCTCTCTTTCTCTTTGATAGCGTCGAGTTCGTCAAGCGTTTGTAGTCCTCGCTAGACTATATTAATCCTACACTTACACAACTCTTGTTAACGTTGCTCGAGCTTGTGAACACAAGCTAAACTAGCTATAGCTGCTTTAAAAGCTATATCTCTTTCAAACTTTAAACACTCCTCCTCGAGACAAATGTTCTAGAGGTTATTGTTAGATAACTAAAGGGCATTATACCTAACACCTCAACAGATATACTCTCTGCACTTCTATGACTTGTTGTTTAGAACAAAGCATTTTTAGTTATACCGACAACAGTTAGAACAAGACATGATTTTAGAACTATATACTTAGATAGTTTTAAAAAGAAGAATGTACTGTTTATATTTTTGTACTTTAGAGAACATAATCAAGGAAGAAAGACTAATAGCCTTCTAACAATATTTCTTAGGTTATACTTAAGCGTAAGGACACGCTAGGCTAAGAAGGAGATAGTGTTACGAATTATGTACTAGCATGTAACTAGTAAAGACTAGGCAGCGCCCTAATAGGTTAAACACATCTATAGGAACCTACAGCCTAAGGGGATTAGTTAGACTAGCTAAACAATCCAAGGATTTCTATGTTATAGTTATCACGTGATACAGTTACATAACCGTTAGAGCTTGCAGGAGCTTGTATTAGAGCTTGAGGATCTAGGGCTTCTTTTAGGCTCTATGAGAATAAAGGTTCTATATATAACTAGCACGTCTGCTATTAGATAGGAGCTTTATGCTTAACTCTTACTTTAGTTTTCAATACATCTTGTTTTGTCTTCTTGAGTTCAAGTAACGAGTTTACCTTTAAGTAAATACTCGGCGCATCTAAACCTCTTACTGTATCTCAACCTTCGAGACTTAGTTACCTTTGTTACTTTCGGTACAGAAGTGAGTTTCGTTACAGCGAGGGCCTGATTAGTTTAATAAGTATTAGTAATATTCTATAAATAACTTTTATAGAAAGAACCTGCTTTAACCTAGCTGAGACAGTTATTCTAACTAAGTTCTTGTTAGATTTATCTAGCTTATTACAGGCAGGTGACTAGGAAGTAGTAAGCAAGGACCTAGAAGTAGAAGAAACATAGACATTTATTAACACCTATATAGTGTCACGAAATCAGGTATTAGCACGTAATAAGTAAAGTCTAGGCGGCGCTCTAAAAGAACGAGTACTTAACAGGCCTTAATAGTACATAGAGATTAATTAAGAAAGCTACTTAGTCCATGGATCTTATTGTATGTAGTCACGTGATGGATCTTGGGATCTTGAGAATCCTGAGATCTAGACAGGAGATCTAGAGGATCTTTAGATTTACAAGTAAGAAGGTTCTATATATAACTAGTATATCTACTATTAGATAAGAGCTTTATACTTAACTTTATATCTTACTTAGTTACTAATACATCTTGTTTAGCTTCTTAAGTTTAAGTAACAAGTTTACCTTCGAGTAAATACTACAGCAACCCTTACTTTCTACTATAACCTAACTAACAAAGACTTAGTTACTTTTGTTAGACCTGTAAGACAGTATTTATTACACTTTAAGCATCTACTTAGAAGTAAACTGTAACGAATTACAAACTCACAGGTCTAACAAGTGTGACTAGGTCTTCGTCGGTTTAGTTATAGTAGGAAGTAAGGGTCGCTAGAGCGTTTACTTAAAGGTAAACTCGTTACTTGAACTCAAGATGTCAAAACAAGATGTATTGAGTACTAAAGTTAAACTAAGTTAAGCATAAAGCCTCTATCTAATAGCAGACGTGCCAGTTATATATATAAAACCTTCATTCCCGCAAGGAGTCTCTACTTCTTTATAGAGTCTCATTCAAGAGGACTCTAACCTTATAGAGTCCTGTCTAAAAGGACTTTATCTCTACTTGAAGTCTCTTACAGAGGCTCTAGGATAGGCGAGGGACTCTATCACGTGACTACTCAATGAAATCCTTAGGATTGGCTAACTAATCCCTTTCTGCTATCTAGGTCCTAGGTGTCTTCTATCCTAGAATAGTGTACTTGTTCTATTAGGTCGTCGCCTGGACTTTACTTGTTACATGCTAACACATAATTCGTGACACTATCCCCTTCTTAGCCTAGCGTGTCCTCACGCTTAAGTACAACCTAAGAAAATGTTGTCAGGAAGTAATTGCCTTCCTTTCTTTTTTAATTCCCAACATATTAGTTTTGTATACTAAAAGAAAGTAACGCCTTCTTCTCACTATCTGAATCAAGTGTGTAAATCGTTCTATAGAAATATATTCTTTCTATATCTATTAGTCCTGTTCCTGCTTCCTCAACCTTTCTGAATCTGCTTAGTGTTCTAAATGTGTGAGAGCCAAAAAACCTTGTGATTTCTCTGAGTATTGCAAAGTCACTCCCCTTAGTCCATGTAAACCTGTCTGCTGATTTTTCTTTAGGCCTATAAGAAAACCAGCAGTGGCTCGACTTTCGAGTCCTTCTCCTGAGTTGTCTACTTCTTGGTTCCCTGCCTTTGAGGCGTCTTCTTTTGCCGAGATAGTTCTGGCTGAAATCAGAACTAAAGAGTCTTTCGAATTAGGTCCTGATTTCGACTAGGCTGCTTGGGTAGCCCTAGGTTTTAGCGGTAGAACTCCTAGAGCTTTCCCAAACACTAGTTAAGACCTTTCTTTGGTTCCTAAGTGTTTTCTAAGTATAGGTAATCTAACTACTTAATTAAGTACTTGACCTGTCCTCTAACAACCTTATAGTCAAGAATCTTCTCGACTTTATATTCTGCGTTAGAGTTAATAGGTTGGGTTTCTGTGAGTAGAGCTAGTAGTGCTTCTAGTATTGCTGGTTTAAGCAAAGATATATAGAATACTAGATAAATATTTATAGTTTTTAGTAGTACAAGTTTATAATTCAAAGGTCCTTTAACGTGTTTGATTTTGAACAGCCTAAGCTTTTTGTGGTCTAGTTTACTACTTAGTCTTTTAGTGTTAATGTTTTTTCTAACTAAATAGACTTTATCTCTCTCTTTTAACATTAGCTCCTGACTACGTTGTTTATTGTAGTAGTGTGTATTATGTTTTGCTACAAACTAAAGTTACTCTATAAGCTTCTTGTGTAATTCTCTAAGTTTATAGTCCTGTATGTCACGAATCACGTGTCAGCACGTGATGAGTAAGTCCAGACGGCGTTCTGACAGGACAAGGTACTATTGAGTAGTTATAGGTTAGGAGGATTGGCTAGAGTAGCTAGCCGATCCAAGGATTTCCTTTAGTCACTATCACGTGACATAATGCAGGTCGACTTCTCGCCTGGTCAACAATTCGACATTCGACAAAGTCGCGAGGCGACATTGTCGACATCTCAGAAATGAAGGTTCTATATATGACTGGCACGTCTGCCATTAGATAGGAGCTCTGTGCTCAACTTAGTTTATTATCTTAGTTATTAAGTTATTACTTCCGACTCTTTTGATACAAGTAACGAGTTCACTTCCAAGTGAACACTTCGCGCGCTCATACTTCTTACTGCATACTAACCTTCGAGACTAGTCACGTTTGTTTAGACCTGTTAGGTAGTTTCGTTACACTTTGAGCACCTGCTTAGAAGTTCAGTTGCCATGGCTCTAACTCCACCAAAGCCTGCCACAGCTAGTCCCAACACTAGCCGAACCAACTTGTCGACCCCCTCTAGCAGTGCTGAGAGGACTCAACCCCGGGCCACCCTCGCTGCACCACTACCAGACGACGAACTAGCACCAGTGGACCCTAACTACGACAACGCCAGCATGCCTGATGCACCTGAACTGTTCAAGGTTGAAGCACTCGAGACTATCTGAGTCAAACTCCTAGATATGTACCATGGAAAGAGAAATGAACTTGAGTTATTTCTCCTCTAGATGGACATCTACTTCAACTTCAACACAGACAAGTTTACTAATAACTACAACTTATGATTGATCTTTGCAATCTCCTATCTGAGGGGAGCTGCATTGGACTGGGCCCAACCCTACCTTGAGGACTTCTTCGCGCACAAAGACGACAATGGATCAATGGGAGACACCTAGATGATGTTTAAATCTTTTAGGGGATTTAAAGTAGCAATCAGGAAGGTATTTGGAGATTTCGACGCAATCCGAACAGCTGTACGAAAGCTTTTGGACCTGAAACAGACAGGATCAGCTATTAGTTACGCTAATGATTTCCAACGGTATGGAAACAAGTCTGGATGGGACGCCCTCGCTCTTATAGAACTCTTCTGTAGGGGATTGAAGGTACACCTCCGAGAAGAAATGACAAAACAGAACATGGTTTTTACTAACATCAGCAGCATAATTAGCAGCGTTATCTAATTAGATAACCGTCTGTGGGAATTCAGAAAATCTGTTCAAGGGAGCAGAAGTCAGGATAAGAACAGGAGCAAGGGCAAGTGTAATAACCAGCAGAATGATGGCGAAGTGAACGCTGCCCAGAAGAAATTTTTCAAAGGAAAGAAACTTTCCCAAGAAGAACAGAACCGCTGACGCGAGCAGAATTTATGCTACTTATGTGGCCAGTCAGGCTATAGAGCAAACGAATGTAGCTCGAAGAAGCAAGCTGACAAGGGAAAACAAGTCAATGCCACCTTCTGGAGGGAAATAGCATTGCTGGAAACACAAGAGCTCTCTGATGAAGAATTGGAAGCACGTGGATATAGGACTTAGGTTAAAGAAGAGGATGATTTAATCCTTGAACAATATTACAACACTCGCTCAGAGAACGAGCATGAGTTACTATTGCAGGCCACTTACGAATCACCAGCCAGCATGTCAGAGGAAGAGTCCTCTGAGTCATCGGAATCGTCAGGCGGGAATGATTAGAGTGGAGAACCCTAGGTAGGGGACACATGGGTCTTTATTGGGACCTATGAGAGAGGAAATCATTAGGTAGATATGAAGGGCGAAAGGCTAGACTTTTGGTCCCCACATGCCACCATAGGACATGATCCTATTCCTCTCCAACAGTACATTATCGATGATAATCAGGCGGGTTATATCTGCTTCAGACACGAGGATTCTGGACACATCTCTAGGGAAGAGAAGGAATATGATTACGCTATAAACCGTGACGAGACGCCACTGCCTGAGGAATTCTACTACCCAGTAGAAGGAGAACTTTGGGCTGCTCAGACCCTAGGTCCCTCCACAACAGAGTGGGTACGTCACCGACCACGACCGACATCTGACTGGACGTCAGACAAGCAGTTCACGGGAACACTGCTAGACCATCGGGTAGGAGTGGAATATCAACAGATATGTGAAGTAGCATACGCAGATCAAGAAAAGGTTATATTCTTTCCATGGGCTCAGAATGCTATGGCCTGGCTTGACAATGCTGAAAATAATATGTTTGACATTTACTATGTTAGACTAGAACTGTATGCTACTTCAGGAGAAAGTCAATTTTATGTAATTGCCACCATCAGGGGAAAGAAATTACAGGTCATGATTGATTCCAGAGCAACAGGCAATTTCATATCCCTGAAAGCCCACAGGAGGCTTAACATCCCAGTCAAGAAAACTTTACCCTATGTCTTGAGTGTTGTTGACGGGACTGATGTTGCTTACTAAAACGGAGTCATTGACCAGCGAACTATCCCTACGAAGACTATCATCGACGGACACTGTTCAGACACACAATTCAATGTCGTTGAGATAGGGAACAAGGAAGCAATACTTGGTATGCCCTGGATTCGAGAGCATAATCCAGACATCAACTGGAAGAAACGTAGCATTACTTTCAGTCGATGTGACTGTACGCAGTTGTGACTGCAAGGCTGGAAGGAGGTTAGCGCCACCTCTTCCAAAGCGCCAGGACACCTAGCCCAGGGTCCTCCACAGGTCAGCCGGACTGCTGATAACGAAATACCTGTGTAGTATAAGGAATTTGTAGAATTGTTTGATAACCCGGAGGACATGCGAGCCCTCCCCAAACATTAGCCGTGGGATCATGAGATTAAATTAAAGGAGGGTCATGACCTCAAGAAGCAGAAGCTTTGACCTCATAATTAGAGGAACTTGCAGCTTCTCGAGAAGTATGTGTAGGAAGGAATTCGGAAAGGACACATCCGAAAATCAGATTTGCCAGCTGCTTCTAATATGCTTATCGCATTTAAGAAGGACGATCCGAATGGAAGAGTTTGTATTGACTACAGAGACGTCAACAAGGCAACAGTTAAGGACGCTTACCCCTTGCCAGAAGGCCAGTACTTGCGGGACAAGTTAGGAAAGGCTAGGATATTCACTAAACTCGACCAGCGAAATGCCTTTAGCTTAATACAGATTAAGCAAGGGGACGAATGGAAGACAGCCTTTGTCTTGCCATCAGGCCTCTATGAGTACACAGTAATGCCGTTTGGTCTAACCAACGTACCTGCTACTTGTCAGAGGCAAAACAACAAAATACTTGAGGATCTTCTAGGAATAACTGTTATCTGTTACCTAGATGATATCCTTGTGTTTTCGGAAAGGTTAGAGAACCATGAGAGACATGTTAAAGAAGTCCTACAACAGCTTACAACAGTGAACTCTCGCCTCAAACTTTCAAAATGTGAGTTCAGAGTAACTCGTACTATTTTTCTAGGGTATACCATTACTCCTGGACAAATGGAAGTAGACCCTGAGAAAGTCAGAGCAATTCTGGAATGGAAGTCACCGGAGAACGCCAAGGACGTTCAATCTTTCCAAGGATTCGCCAACTTCTGTTGACAATTTATTAGAGACTATGCTGGGATCTCGAAACCTATGACAAACCTCACAAAAAAGGACGTTCCTTTTGTGTGGGACAAGATTGTCGAAGCAGTATTTCAGGCAATAAAAAAGAGGTTCGCTGAGAAACCAATCCTCAGGAACTATGATGCCGACAAACTAAGCACTATAGAGACAGATGCTTCTGATACAGCAGTTGCTACTGTACATCTTCAACCAAACGACGAGGGGAAACTTATACCTGTGGCATACTTCTCCAAGACACTGGATTCAGCTCAGCAAAACTATAGCATCTATGAGAAAGAACTTCTTGCTATAGTCTTGGCTTTAGAACATTGGAGGATCTACCTACAAGGTGCGAAGCACTAGGTATTAATCCTCACTGATCATGAAAACCTTAAAACATTCACGACAACAAAGAAACTCAGCAACAGACGCCTTGCAAGGTGGTCACAAACCCTTGCTGGATTTGATGTGTTGATTTGTTATGTCAAAGGAACTGATAATCTACAAGCAGATGCTTTAAGCTGTTAACCTAGTTACAAAGAAAATAAAGAGTACAAAAAGATTGCGATCTTAAAGACTCTGGAAAATGGAGACCTAGCGCCAGCTATACATGAGATAGCAGCAATAGGAACTGACAACCCTTGGACAAAGAAAATCTGGGAAGCTCAGGAATTAGAGTAGCCGGCTCTAGCCAAGCGAGGACGAAATGACAAAGAACGGTACACTGACAGAAGGTTACGTGTCCCTAAGTCCTACGTAAAAGAATTTGTCAAAGAGTACTATGCAGCTCTGGCACATGGTCACCAGGGAGTTCGACGAACCCTCTGGCGAGTCAAGCAACACTACTATGTTGATCGCTTATCAGCAGTAGTCAAGGAAGTGATAGCGGAGTGTGATACCTGTACTAGGAACAAGGCTTCCCGCCATGTGCCTTATGGACAGATGGGCACTACTCCAATACCACAGATACCTTGGAGATCTATATCATGGGATTTTATAGTTAAGCTACCAAAATCTAAAGACCCAATGACAGGAGTTACGTATAACTCGATCCTGGTTATTGTTGAACGACTCACAAAGTATATAGTACTTGTACTATACATAGAAGCAAGTACGGCAGAACACCTGGCCTATGTATTCCTTCAGGAAGTAGTTGCTCTACATAGTCTACTAGAAGAAATAATCTCTGACAGAGATAAACTCTTTACTTCGAAGTTCTAGACAGCCCTTACAGAACGTCTGGGTACGAAAAGAAAGCTGTTGACAGCTTTCCACCCTCAGACAAATAGAGGTACGGAACGAATGAATCAAGTTATTAAGGCATACTTGAGATGTTATATAAACTATAAACAAGACAACTGGGTTGAACTTCTGCTGCTAGCATAGTTCGCCTATAATAGTTCAACAACAGAAACCACGCTTGTCACACTATTCTACGCCAACTATAGGTATGAATTAGTTGTATATCAAGACCTATCGCAGAGTACTGTCGATAATGACAAAGCAGGACTAAAAGACCATGAACTCAGGGAATTACACAAGAAGCTTGCAGAGCAACTTCAGTTCGTGGCAGAACGTAACACACACTACTACAACAAGCGACGTAGTTAGGAGCCAACGTTAAAAGGGGGGGATAAAGTCTATTTGGTTAGAAAAAACATTGACACTAAAAGACTAAGTAGTAAACTGGACCACAAAAAGCTCGGACCATTTAAAATCAAACGCGTCAAAGGACCTTTGAATTATGAACTCGCGCTACCAAAGACTATGAATATCCATCTAGTATTCCATATATCCTTGCTCGAACTAGCACCACTGGGGGCACTACTAGCCCCACTCACAGAAATCCAACCTGTCAACCCAAATGCAGAATATGAAGTCGAGAGGATTCTTGACTGTAAGGTTGTCAGAGGACAGGTCAAGTACCTGATTAAGTAGTTGGATTACCTACATTTAGAGAACACTTGGGAACCAAAGGGAAATCTCAACCAGTGCCAGGGGGAACTTCAGGAGTTCTACCACCGAAACCCAGGGTTACCTACATCTTGTGGTCAGCTGGAAAAGACGCAAAGAAGGCTGGGTCAAGACCCAGGTCGAGGGCGGGATCAGATGGGTCGGGAGTAGGGAGGGCCGCCAGCCTGGCAGCCTCTTCCTCTCTTCTGTCTTTCGCCTCCTGTTCCTCCTTTTCTTTCCTTTCCAACTCTTCAGCAGCATCTAACTCATCAAGTGAGTTGAGACC
>LKUV01000224.1:0-41475 GCA_001414455.1 Hymenoscyphus fructigenus | reverse complement strand
TTTTTTTTTTTGGGGGGGGGGGGGGGGGTGTTAATGAGTCTAGAAAAGAGGAATAGATTTAGTGCTATGGTTGAAGACTTCTAGGGAGAGATGTAATGATTTGACGGTGTTTTTGATGGTTAACGATATAGATCTTAATATCAAATATAATAATTATTTCTACCTGGGCAACCTACTATATCCAATATTACTTGGCTACTAATCAATAATTTCGAGGTTACCAAGTACTTTTGATTATCCTAAACTAGTGTTATTCGTAGGTAACCTACTGATAGTCGGAAATCTATAGGTCACTCACAAATAGTCACAATTTTCGAAAATTAAATTATTCGCAGGTAACTTGCTAACGGCAAGATTGTCTCGACACGAGCTATTATATTTGGAGCCCGTTTTAAGATAGGAGAGTGAAGAATGGAACCCAAGAACCAAATTTGGGGGCCAAAAAAGGAGGGGTAAGTGGTGAGTAAGCCACCAGTAAGCCGTAAAGTCGTGAGTAAGTCGTGAGTAAGCCATCAGTAATCCACGAGTAAGCTACGCTTTTTGGCCCCTAAATAGGTACTGAGTCAAATGTCAAATAACGAGTAAGCAGTGTAGGGAATAGTGCAGTTTACGCAGATTAGGTCCAGTTTTCATTTCATAAAACTGTACCGCGGTTCTAAATTATGATCTCAAACTATAGTGCAAAATCACAAAACTGTCCTACGTAAACTACGTTAGTTATGAAAACCGTGCTAGGGTCTATGAAAAGGGGTAATCTAAACTAAAAGAGCGAAAAACGGGGCAAATTAAGACAAATGTCGGAGGAAAGAATTATCTCTGAAATCCACTTTTCAAAATCAATCCTCGTTACCCCGCCCCCTTTCCTTACAATTCTTTAAAATTTATATATTTTCGAAAGCTACTTAGTTTACTAAAATTGCGTAGTTTTACCTCCAAAACTACACCAACTACAGTTCTAGTAAACATATTTAAAACTAAGCTTAAAAAAGGCAAAACCCACTGCACGGTAACTTAGTGCAGTTAGTTCTTTAAGAACTGTACCTATTCTCTACACTGCGAGTAAGCTGAAGAGGTATTTAGGGGCCAAAATAATAGCTACTTAGGTTGGGCTGGAACCGCAGGAGACGACTTTTAAGAATTATCTAAGGATTAGAATAAAGTATAATTAAGGGGATAATTTCTAGACTTTGAATGTGGTTAGGTTAGGGAGGTGGCAGGTAAAAATTAGGGAGAGTCTTCTAACCAAAAATAATCCTCCTTATATAGTTGAGGTTAAACTAGTTGATAGAAAGCTAAATAGAATTTCTTAATATACTCATATTCTTATACTCTAAAATTGTAAGTTTGCTGGTATAATTTAGTCACTTTTTTGAGCGCATGATTCGCTTCAAAGTTAAAATTTATGTTATATAGTGTCCTAATTTGTTTATTTTGAGGGGGTAGTAGTTTGCAACTTTGCACTTCCAACCAGCCCTAGGCTTCGATAATTAAGAGCCTAAGTCCCTTTGCTGATCGGTTTCTTACCTCGAAGACTCCGAGTTCTTGAAACTCACCTTTTCTTACAGAGTTTCCAGCAACTCCCTCGCAGCTTCCATTCTCAACTTCTGCTTAAGACGAAACTCAATTCTATATTCATTCCAATTCGCCACCTCCCCAAATACCCCCGCCTCTAATCCCCATTTCTCAATATGCTCAGCAGCAGGCTGCCACTGATCGATACAAAGACTTTCCACAACACCCTTTGCAATCGAAAATTCCACTCTCCAAGGGGCTATCCTTTGGAGATGGGAGAACACGAGAGTTGCCGTGTCAGCCCATGCGGGACCATGCCCTTCGGACCCGATTCCACCTTGAGCTGTGTGCGAGAATTTGGAACAGCAAGAATGGGAGCATAAGTAGAGATTCAGGAGTGCGTGTGTCAACTTGTGGAGAAGTGTGGAGATGAGATGTTCTTCTCGCGAGCCTACCCAGTGTACCGATTGAGAAAGAGCGGGGTGGGTATTAAGGAACACTTCACGAGTCGCTCTGTTGTACCATCCAAACGCGGGGATTCTCTGATCGCAAATTAGTTTGAACGTTACCTTCCTGTGCAGTGCAGAAGCGAAAAAACCATTTGTCGAAGATGGCGTACCATGTGATCAGGACTGAGAATAACGCCTCTTCTGTGTTTGTAGCTGGGATGGGTTGTTCCAGAATTTTCACGAAATGAGAAGGGAGGGGGGTTATTGTAGTGCGAGCGAAGAATCGCTCCATTTCTAGCGGACAATACTTACCTTCTCTTAACTCACCTTGGCCACTGCCGTAGTCGGTGACCAAACTTGGGTGATTCGCGGCAAGCACCTCTGAGATATAACGGGCTTGGTAGAGAGGGAGAAATCCTCGCAGGGGAGGCTCTCTAGAGTCTTGACCTAGGGGAACGGGCTCTGCGCGGGTGCAAATGGGTTCGCCCTTTGCTGGAGTTGGTGTCTGGGCAGCTGAGCCGGCAATTCTTGGACTTCTTCTGAGGTTGGAAGTGTCAAAATATGAGGTATGGAATTCTTTATATTCTCTATTCTAGATTTCCTTCTCCTTATATAATTATATGTAACAAAGAATATCTAATAGCAATGCTTTTGATATGGATGAATCACATGTTTTCTAACAGGAAGACATCGTGGAAATGAGTTTCTTTTCTTGTGGATACTGTTAGCTTGCTTTAGTGCGCTGGAGAAATCTTCTTGTGATATGAAGCAAACGAGAGTTCGAAGGCGAAATGGGAGACGGAAATAAGTGGGTCAATTTCCCATTCATGATATTTAGTCGGGAGGATAAGGAACTATTTCTTTACTTGATGGGTTGTTCTGAGTTGACAAGGTCTTTGTTTTTATCTTTGTCTTTGTTGATAGGTATAGTGATATCTATATAAGAAAGCCTGTTATTATTTCCGCAGGCAGCAAGGCAGAATAGGATTGATGGTTTATATAATTAGGGGTTTATCTTTTGAGAAATAAACAAGGAATTCAAGACTTCCACTCTTGTTTCTTGGAAATATACGATTGCAAGAGGTACTGCATTTCAACAGTCCTTGTCTATATAAGGGGTTGAGGAACAAGGAGAATTGTTTGAAATTCGGTAAGGGAGTTGAGGTGGTTTCTTGATCACCTTGCGACAGTTTTTTAATTTCTTGGTCTTTGTGACAGAACTCAGTGTATAGCTGATGTGGCATTGTTTTCAGAATTTGAAAATTTTTGTGTGGTTCACTATGCTCATTTGAACTCGGATTTTGTCTCTTGATAATCGGGTTCTCTCGGATTTCGTAAGTGTGTGTGGGAGGACGAAAGTAGCTTGTTTAGAAAAGGTAGAATTACTTCAACCACTTTCAGTGTCTTCTCTTTAAGTACAATAAACTAAAATACAGCTGTTTAATTCTCCCAATGTTCACTACGTCACTGTACTTTTGATGTGCCATTTTCCCTTCCTTCGCCATGTGTGCTCTCAATTCAATAGTGTCTCTTTATTCCTTCGGTCATCAATTCTCGGACCATATTGGTGTCAAGGTACTCATGAATCTCAATAATCTTTCCGGTCTCGTACGAGAAGAAAAAGTGCCAGCAGAATCTGGTCCAGGTTAAAAATTGAGCCCGTCACATATGTTACTTCAGAGTAACGTACCTGTTGCTGTATGGCTGGCCATTGAATTTCCTGATGGCATGCCCAGTCGCTTCCATGATGGCAACGTTTCTCTCGGGGAAAACGTACATGTACTCGACTGTCGTGTTTGGTGGTGAGGTCAAGTGCTCATTCAAGGGGGTATTGACTTCGTTATTCCATTCGGAAGCATTCTAAGAAGGAAATCAGCATCGAAATGGTACAAAACTCATGAAGCTGGACACTTACTCGAATACCAGTTAATGTAATATTGCTCTTGACGTCGTTTGCAATCCACCATCTAACCGCAGGATCAAGAGTCTCCCCGAAAAGAGTCGTATTTCCAGTTGCAGCCGGATCCAAGAGGGCGTGCATAAACTCTTCGGTGACGTTAAAAGCCAAGGCATTTCCAAGGAACATGGAAAGCCCGGCGGCAGCTAAAACTGAGAAACGCATTTCGAAAATTTTAGAAGCTCTGAGTAAAAGACGGGAGTTTGGAGTCAAAGTGATTGCGTGGGTGGGTGATGCAGGAACGAGGGGAAGATCTCATTATTTATATGTGCGAAATCTTGGGAATAAGAATTAAGCTTTTCTGCATGGCCTTCGATTATTATCTCCTTGTTTCCACGTGAACTGTTTCCCTACACATATTAGAGGCTTGTTGACTTCCACATTGAGGGGATCCGGAATTCCGATGTAAGCCACCATGTCATCCAAGCGAGAAAAATTTATTTTGTAAGCTTATCTGACGCGTATAAAGTCCATGCCCTAGCCGCATTTTATAATCTCGGGAGGCTTTCTCCAAATAAAAGGCTTTCTGTAGACAAATTATGTTATACAACGGCAAGTTAGCCGGGATGAGTGGGAGCCTGGGAAGGTAGAAATGCGCGTGTATGACCGGCTCCCACCACCCGTGCCATAAGCTGTGTAACTATTGTGATGTAATGTTCTTACTGTACCTGCATCACGAGATGTATTTGCAGGAAACACGTTTTCAGCTGCGGGTTGTGTGTTGGGCGGAGAACCCTGCATTGGATTGATGATTGGGTACTATGTCGAAAGTTTCCCTCGCACCGAAACACTTAGTCACACTTCGTCTTTGAACGACGACGAACAACTCTCACTAGAAACTTTGCTCTTCTTTCAAGCTATTTCACAGTCAATTTTTGTGGTATATTTTGGCAATATTACATTGTAACAAGGCAACTCCATGGACTAGCAACTGGCCCCATTCGTCTACTCGCTTAATGTAACAACCTAGACAATGCCATATGGACTCTTACCTCTATACCCCTACTCTAATGAACAGCATTCATACTGAGAGACTCGATTAGCTTTGTCTTTAGGATTGCATAGAAATTCATACTGAGGGCAAACAAGAAAACAATTATTCCATTTTACTCCCATTTCCAGGCAACAAAATGGTATTGTTATACACGGAAAACAAGTTCACCTACAATTCTACTTAAGCTCCCATATTCTCCCTTTTCTTTGCCATTTTCTCCCTTGCACTCAATATATTAAGTCATCATCATGGACAAACACGAGAAAGTCATTTTCCCTGGTCAAACTATTTGCCAAACATGTTCCCGTGCTCCAGATGGGGGGAGAATTACACATTTCAAAGCCCCCAAGCTAGGGGATATACTAACTCCACTTCCTCATCATCGTCAAATCCAAGAAAACTGGAGAAGGGACAGACGCTTAATATCAAATTTTTACTGTCCCCTGGACCTGGAGCACTTCTTGAGTGGTAATGCTGAACGCTTCGAGATCGATGTACCGCGAAATATTCGGATAATCTTATCTCAAAATGTCCCGAACGTTAAAAACGAGGAAGAGTTAAAAAGACTCTTGAACATGTGGTTCTTCAACTCTTGGTTCTTCGGACAGGTTCTTAGGACTCGGGTTCTGGTGAGCCAACGTTATCTACCTGACGATGATGCTAGTTCATTCGACCCCGAAACAAACACAATTCACATTTACGACACTTATAACATAGACGAAGATTCTTTTATAGGAACCCTTGCTTATTGAGTCACTTAAATAAAATGAGATTGTTTTTAATTTATTTATTTATGGCAAAACTAGCTTTTGAATTGAGGCCTTTGAATACTATTCTAGTGTTTTAAGGACCAATTCTCAGCCAGTACGCTCTCATCCAGTTAACTGAGAGCTAGCTAACTAGTGAGGCACTATCTATTAATTGCGATATATAATTCTTATATATTAGTGGTTGTAGTGGTGTTGGATGGTGAGTAGGTTCAAAAGCGTGACAATAAAATAGAAGCAAAGTCGATGGATTAAGAGAATAAAGAAGGGAAGAAATGATAGTATTTTTATACTATAGGCTTTCTTTGTTGCTTTGTTCCTCTTTCACAAACCCTGATCCTTTAGTCATTACTTAGTTATTACTTGGTCAATGGATTGCTCCGCGGAATGCTTCGTGCTTTCATAATCACATACTCATGTCGCAAAGAAGGCTGCTGCACCAATCTTCTCAAAGATCCTTCTCTGGGGGTCTAGGGAAAGATTATAACGGTCTGATCTTCCTGGATCTTCTGAGTATAGCCATTAATTGGATAAGTGAGCATGTCGAATGGTATCTTATTTTTGAAAACTTGGAAGACGAACTTGCCTCTTCCATGACAACTGAGTTGTGGCAGCCATCTATTGACCAACTGGGACGTTGGGGAATAAGGAATATTGACTATTGGGAGGACGTCAGTACATGGCATGAAATACTACCTCGTCTCTCCCTTGAGCAAAGCAGCATTGAATGACGTTATCAAGGGAGCGGGAACTCCAGCTGACCTCAAAAGTAAAAAAACAAGAGTAACACTTACCATTCTAACCGTAGGTTAAAGACCGGACAGCTTCATGAAGTACAAAGTACCCCCCTAACTTAATTTAACAAACAAAGTATAAACAAATTTCAAATCAACGTCCTTGGAGGTAGTATCAGTCTCATTTCTAGTGAAATAAAAGAAAGGGTTTGTGAAAGAGGAACAAAAGACAAACGGAAAAGACTAGTATAAAAGACTAGCTTTCCTTCCCTCTTCTATTCCTCAATCACTAACTTTTTACTGATATTTGATCGTCACATATTTGAGCTCACCCGCCATCCATACCCCTGCAAACCGCCGTAATATATAAGAATTTTATATTTTATATTAGTAGATAGTGCCTCATTCGATGAGAGCGTTTGGCAGAGAATTAGGTCTCAACGAATGGGCATTCGGTAAAACCTACTTCAAAGCTAGTTGACCATAAATAAATATTATAAATTAACTTCAATTCTTAGGTGACTCAACGAGCAATAGAAATAAAATAATTTTAAGATGATCTCGATGACATCTTTATGACCATTAAGTGCTGCGTGACTTGATATCGAGTCAGTCGCTGACTGATTTCTACTAACTATATCTCCACAATCTAGTTCTTTGTTCTCTTGTACAAGCTAATGGGCGACAAACTGGGCTCGGTACATTTCTTCTAAATTGTTACAAACCAAGCAGTGGCCGAAGTAAAACAAAGGAACCCAATTTCAAACAAGGAGAACAAACCGATTGTTGTTCTATAAGTTATTCCTGGATTCTCCTTCTCACCTCACTCTTATTCAGAACTCATCTAAATCCGAATCATGCAAAGGTTAATAAGGAAGGTTATAAAAGACAATCGGCTCGCGAGAGCTTTAAGTCGGAAGTCCGACTTTCCCCCTAAACTCAATTACCAGCGTGCCTCAGATGGCACGAAAATCTACGACTACCACGAACTGAGTGTGTATGATGTCCTTCAAGACTACTCATCACACCCCCGCATCCCTAAATATTGGGAGAAACACCGCCATCTCGATAAATTCTTATACTTTCCCCTAGAGTTGAGAGCTTTCCTAACTCGTCCTCATCGCATATATCAGTTTAACAAAAAAGATAAAGCTTGGCCTACCACACCATTCCCAAAGGTAACCACAAAAGAAGAGCTCAAAGCATTTCTTCTTCCGTGGTTTCCTGTCCTCAACTCGTGGCTCTTTGGTAGGACCTTTTCCAGTACGTCTCTAGATATTTTGGATCCTGTTGCGTTCAAAGGAAAAGAAAATCTCACTCTTTACGGGATTTATATCCATCAAACCAATACCATTCAGATTTACGCTCATACAGAACTCCCTGTCAAGAACTTCCGAGGAAGCGTCCAGGAGTTCCACCTAAACACTCTATTCCACGAAATAGTTCATGCCTTTATTTATCAACACTCTTATCAAAAAGAGTTTTGCAAACCTTTATCTCGTGCTGAATTGGGTGGTTGCGGTAGCAGCAGTTATGGACCTCTATGGGCAGATTGCATGACGGACCTGAGTGATATACTAAGAAAAACCGTTAATTGGACGGTAGATGTAGGCATTGCAGACTGCGTACAGGAGGCGATGTGTCTGGACGGATTTCAGCTCAACAAGAAACAGTTAGAGTATTGGGGACTGGATCCTAAGATGTGGGGCAATATTGAGTACTGCAACGTCGAGCGGTCGAAAGTCCTCACATGCCACGAGCGTGCTAAGAAAGGAAAGTAGATATCATGCAGATAACTGAAGGATGCCTAGAAAAGACGGATATAAGACAGCCCATGAATTGGGCTCTACAAGCTAGAATTTTCTAACTTTCCCTCCAGGAACTTTATAAAAACTTGAATTTAATACTTTTCCTTCATAAAATAACTTTAAAAGCAAATCTAATACTTTTTACTCTTATAATATAAATTGTCATTTTGGATTTTATACATTTCCTCCCGTGAGAACACTTTGAGATAAGCTGCTAATATAGTAATGGAATTGAAAACTCATGATAAGAACCCGTGATGGACAGAAAAAAGCAGCAGTAAGCAGCTCGTTGTTCAACTTTCGAGCACAATTTTGAATCAAACTTGATTGTTCCAATTATCTGGAAAAGCGAGATAGGCGGGTAGAAACGAACGTGACATCCATCGTCCAAGCAAAAAACGTGACAGTACCAGTCAAGCCTGATTAATTATCGGTCCGATTCTCGGTCTTCTGCCAACCTATCGGGCCGGACTGATTTTTCATTTCCTCCCCAGCTCTTGGTAAACGCTGCGAGGATATTCAATGATGACAAACGCAGCCAAGATTTGAAGCAATACTAGAAGGATAGAGTGCTTCAAGTCATTAATTCATAAAGTTCTCAAAGCAGTGGTAACCGCCATCTATCTAATCTCTAACAAACAATCTAAACATTTCAGGCTATTTCAAGCCAAGATATATATCCTCTATCCCTCCCTCTAAAACACCGGGGAAAAAGACATTACATGGGTATCATTAAACAATTAACACAAAACGCCAGTTGGTGACCAAAAAAATGTTTCACGACACACATGCAGCACCAACAATTGCATCCAGGGCGGAAGCTTGGGTTTGTACTGTAGCCATCGAAGTAGGACCACTCCATACCAAGCCCAGTTGATTTGAGACATTATCGTTCGCCCAGATGCTGTCTGCGTTCTTTTGGAGGAAGGTTTTGTAGGTATTAAGAGTGTCGGCGGGAATAATGGCGCGGTTGACGAGGAATTGAATGTTGCGTCCGAAAACACCTTTGAATTGTTGCATATCGGCGTTGCAGGAGCTGGTCGATTCGCACTTTTCGTGTAAGATGCCGTTGTCGTCAGTGAGATCGTCAATTCCAGCCAGCGCGAGAGTGTTTGCAAGGTCGATGTAACTTGTATCACCAGAAGCCCACGAGAGTTCTGCGAGTCCGGCGAGGATGATTCCTTGGTTGTAGGAGAAAACGACGTTTCCATCATTTTGGCAGGTCTTCAAGTTGAGGCCATTGTTGATCAAGTTTTGTCCGTTGATTAAACCAGAGTTGACGAACCAATTGTAGGCTTTGACAGCTTCTTCGTAGTAGTAACCGGTAGATGGAGTTGATGGGCGACGGTTGGCGAGTTTGGCAGCAGCAGTGAGATAAAGTTCATTTTCTACAGCGCCGTTTTGAGTATGTGCTTTATCCCACCTGTATTGAAATTAGTCATGTGATTATTATATTATGAGAAGAAAACCTACCATAGTCCACCACAGGTTGCTTGACCCCAAACATTCTTGGAATCTTCGAAGATTTGCGCCGCCATGTCGAGGTACTGGTCGTTTTTTGTGACATCGTAAACCTTGATCCATGCAAGAACCCACCACAACTCATCGTCGTAGAAACCATTAAGGAATCCAGTGTTGCCGCTGGAAGTAGGTGCCATTTTAAGTGTAGTTGGAAAGACGCTGTCGGTGGTAGGCGATACCATTGCGGGGAAGTACTCTTGGAAATCGGCCATCATAGTGATGACATTTGCTGAAGGCCACCACAAATTTTGCCATAATCCGGTTGATGCTGAATACCAAGTTTGCATTTGGTTAATGCCGGCTACTGAGTATGCGACATATTCTTGACTTGTTGCCCGGCCACGCAATAAATGTCCAATTTGCTGCCAATGAGGGTTTGCACTTGATTCTGGTGCGGGATGTGGAAGAGCTGAGGAGAGGTTGATGGTTATGAAAAGGATGGCGAGAACTTTGGTTGATGACGAGAACATAATGAATAACTACGGAGCGAGTTATGTGAACGGAAGAAATAGTATCAACAAAAACGAACTGAAAAAGAGTGTGGGAGGTGAAAGCAGGTGAAAATCTCTCCTGTTTCGTTTTGGGGGGACTACCTAAGTATATGTACCGATTTAGGTACGTAGGCAAAGTTTCCCATAGCCGATATGACGGACACTTAGGCATTCTATGCCATGTTCTTCGATATGGGGTGGGAGATTCGCTGCACTGCATGCCGAAGGAGTGGACCTGATTGGAGACGTGAAAGGTATTTAGATTGGTCAAACCATGAAAACCAACCAGGAAGTTCTGTTTTGCATTGCTCGAAACCAAGAACCCACGTCTAGCGAGCCGCCGAGCAACGACAAAGCCAACTTTAGTGCGCAAATGCTCCATCCCACGGGCTCAACGCATGACAATTCATCTCAATAGGGACTTCCCGACGAATTGTTCGGCGGAGAATTCACAGCCCTGGCGGTATCAGCAGAAACAGTGGGCGAGGGAGTAAGGAAACTCAGCCTATTGGATGTTTGACGTCCCTAAAACAGCTATCCTTAATCTTCCAAATCGCCAGAAACAGGAGCATGCAAGGCCCGGGGTTCAGTATGATCGACGTGTAGTGGATCGGGCGCAGATGTTTAAGTGTTTAGGTGGATCCTACAAGTTAATGCCAACGTCGGCTGCTGGCACCAGTTAGCTTCCGCTGGGCTAGCAGCGACTTTCCCCCTTTCCTCTCTATCAAAAAAGCCTTGCTTTTTAGAGTTGAGATGAACGATGGTCCTGACTCTTGACTTGGCTTTGACAGGTTATTATAAGCCAGTTAGCTTCGCTAGATCAAGGGTACCTGGAGACTCTGAAACGCCTTATCCCCTGCGGCAATCTTTGGGCGAAAGCGTAAGCCAGCTCAGCCAGCTCAGCCAGCTCTACGTGGATGAATAAGAACGGTACAATGTACGAAACATCTTGGAAGTTTTTCATCCATTGTTGTCTGCTTCATTGCAATTTACGATGAAGGGCGTCTTGTGTTGTTGGGTATCGTTGGCTTTTGGTGTTGAGGTGAGGTGACGAGGTTGAGGCGGTCGGTTCCATATTTCTTAGTTCTTACAGGTGCGGCTCTATTAGCTCTTTCCTCCCCTCTTCTAAATCTACACCCCTGTCGCCGGTCTCGTCCAGTCCATTTTCGTTGTGCTTATCGCGACTTACCATCGCGACTCGACTCGTTTTTTCCATCAAACATCAAGCCTCCATATTCTTGACAGTTCCTGTTGCCTCGAGAGAACACTGCCTCCTGTCGTGACTCTGGATAAATCGCTTTCGATCGCGTTTGGAACTTATACTTTCTCCGCCTTGCGTCTTCTCTTCGAACTCACCACCAGTCTGACTCATCAAAATCCTCCGCCAGCGGTCTATAATATACGTATAATACGATGGCTTCAACAAATGGCACCTTGGTGCCAAGAACAGGGCTTACTTTAACCATCATCGGCTGTGGTATGTACTATGTCAATGTTTTGATTGTGTCGTCACAACTTGACAACGCAGAGTGCTGACTTGTCTTAAAAGGAAACATGGGCACACCTATTCTTTCCGGGGTGATGGAATCGTGTGCTCGGTCGCTTACCGCAGGTGAAAAACCAAGAATTTCAAATTTTATTGCGACGGTATCTAGTCAAGCTTCAGCAGATGCCCTGCAAAAGCGGTTTTCCAATTTTGGAGATAGCTTAAAGGTTTCTCGAGACAATGTTTCCAGCATGCAAGCTGCGGATATCGTCATGCTTGCCTGCAAGCCTTACCTAGCAGAAACAGTACTCAAGGTTGCGGGAGTCCGGGAAGCCTTGAAAGGAAAGTTGATTATCAGTGTTTTGGTTGGATCCCCGGTGGAAAAGTTGGCAGCGTTCATTGATCCAACCGCACCGACCAGCGATTTTCACATTAAGAGAGTCATGCTCAATATCGCTGCTGAGTTCGGCGAGTCCATGGCAGTCATTGAAACCACTTCAATGCATGAATATATGGAAGAAGAGTCCGACTGGATTTTTCGCCAAGTGGGCGTCACTGCACCAGTTGCACCAGAGCTTTTTGATATTGCAGGAATTATAGCCGGTCCCGCGAGTGCCTTTTTGTCTGTGGCTTTTGACGGCATTCTAGATGGCGCAGTGAGCCAAGGGCTCAAAAGAGCAGATGCGAGGAAAATGCTAACGCAGTCGTTGGTTTCCTTGACAACATTGTTGGAAAATGGAGAGCATCCAGCTGTTCTAAGGGAGAAATACTCCAGCCCCAAAGGCACGACTATTGCTGGATTGCTATCCTTGGAAGAAGACAGAGTTCGATATGCGTTCAGCAAAGCAGTTATCGATAGTTCAAAACGGAGCGTGGAGATTGGCAAATAGAAGGTGCATGTAGAGTTAGAGTAGATTGGTGGTCTTGCGACCTTTTGTTTTCACGCAAAGAGAATTTCTAGGCCGAAATTGCTGGTATTTCGAAACACCATTTTTCTTTCTTTGGAGTACCAACAGCACCTTCTGTTCATCTTTTACCAGAAACTCAATTAATTGAGAAATTTCGCGATAGTGTTTTCATTTGCCCCTCGTTACCCTTTCAAACTTTATGTCACCGTCTTTCAAGCAAAATTACGACACGTTGCTTCAATGACGAAAAACGCATAGTGGACCTTCTACAGCCTATTCAAATACAAGGCACCGAAGACTGTACAAGGTCTCTCCGCTGTGTGCTTTTGTGACACAAATGTGGTAAGTTGTACAGTTACGGTAACTTCACGTTGCACATAAAATTCAAGACATGAGAATAACTCGAATCAGATTGCAGTAAATTGTACACTCCTTCAGCTTTAATTTAGAAAAGTCTCACACAATTTACCACCGTCGTCACGATGCAAAACGGCATCGGCCTGCTAAATACAGACTCCTGTGGTGGGGTGGAAAATCACTTTACCATCTTGGGTTCGCGCTCCTCCATTCGACATACGATGTAAGGATAATTATTCTCATTGCTCTCATTACGGACTGGTCAATCCCACGACCGGCCTAGTTCAATCCCCGCGCAGCGCGCTCGAGGACATGTCTGCGTTGGGGTCCTCCTTACTAAGATAATGGGTGTACAAAGCAGCCCCTTCGAGCTGTGAGGTCCCGTATACACAATGTAGTACTTGGTCTTGTAGATCCCCTGGGCTTGGGCATTTGTAACATCCTGTGTACTATGGCTGATCGTCATCAATTTAGATACCTAATGACGAGTCGAAGAAACCAATGTGGCTTCATAGCTAACATTAGGTCGCTACAATGTTCTTTCGATCGTGGAAGAGTAACACTTTAAAATGAAGTCTTTCGGACTATTTTCTCCGGGATCATACACAGACGCACCCACCTAACATCAGTGGCAAGTTCTCCTACCCCAGCCCTCGTGTCCCATATTCTGCATTTCAGTTTACTTTCTATTCTTTTCTTACTTATTGGACTCCAACAAACAATCCTCTGCGTTTCTTCGCCGCTGACTTTTGTTTTGAAGTCGAGAATGAAATCGCTCACACTGGGCCTCGTCGCCCTTTCTACATTCAGTAGTATACTTTCCAATGCTAGTTTTGTGCACATCGCAGTCTCCGATGGAGACATAGAAGTGGACTTTGCCACTAAGCAAGAGAGCTCATCCAACTCCCCTAAATCGATCCCACAAGAAAAACCCAACAACTCGTCGACCAAACCAAACCCGCCTCTTCAAGTTGTTAACCTTGATTATGAATACCACGCCGGTAATTTCACTGTAAGTCCGAAGAGCAAAATTCCCAAATTACGAGTTCATTATGTTGATCAGGAATTTCAATATAGGAAAGCGGAAAGTATCTAAGCTTCAAGAACATCCCATATGCTCAGCCACCACTAAATGAATTCCGTTGGCTCCCCCCGGCGGATGTGGAAGAAGTTCGTGAAGAAGTGAACCATGGTTCTAAATCCTATATCTGCCCTCAAGTCAATCCAGGCTGGGCAGCAAAGGCAGTCGAATTTGTTTCGGGCTTCAACAACAAAACCTGGGACGACAAATGGAAGGTTCCGATAAACTCGAGTCAATATGGTGCAATTCCAAAACAAGATGACTTAGGTAATGTCCTTCTTGTTTACTTACTTTCATGTGCTAATTGTGACGGCTTCAGTCAACGAAAATTGCTTAACACTCGATGTTTTGGTTCCTGTGCCGGTGTGGGAGAACAAAGATTTCTATAAAGGTAAGTCTGCTCACTTGCTCAGAGCCAAGATGCTAGAGGATTAACCTGTGAGAAACAGCCCCTGTAGTAGTATGGATCCATGGTGGAGGCTTTGTAGCTGGTTCGAAGGATCAGCACGGAAGCCCAGAGGGTCTTCTAGAAGCTGCTGGTAAAGATGGGGACGAAATAATCTTCGTAAGTTTCAAAATACTCTTCCGTTTCAAACATTTTTTAACCATATTTTGAGGTGGCCATGAACTATCGACTTGGGGCTTTTGGATGGCTAGGTGGGGATAAATTCAAAGAGCAAGGCGGTCTACCTAATCTCGGACTCCATGATCAAAATTTTGCTTTGGGGTGGGTGAAGAAATACATTGAGCGTTTTGGTGGTGACTCTCAAAGGTTTGTTCCGCCATGATAATTTCATGCTTCCATTTTGCTAACAAAACTACAGTGTTACAGTCATGGGACAGAGCGCCGGCGGTTCATCTATTCTACATCACATCACTTCTTATGGCGGAGACCAAGACCTTGGACCACCAGATTTCGATGCTGCCATTATCCAAAGTCCGGGATTCTTCCCACAGGCAAACGCCACACAGGACGACGACACCTTCGCAGCCTTCCTGGCTTTAACAAACTCCACAGATCTTCAAAGTCTCATTGAAAAGAACTCCTCAGTTCTAATTGCAGCAAATGCAAACCTATCTTGGAATTCCCCGTACGGATTATTCAACTTCGGTCCAACAGTTGATAATCGCTATGTCCCAGATCTCCCAGGTAGACTTCTTAAGGAAGGAAAGTTCCATAGTCACATTCCCCTTTTCCTGGGCCACGAAAGACTTGATGGCCTCATCTTCTCACCTCCCTGGATTCGATCGAACAAGGCCTTTAGAAATGAGATCGAGCAAATTTATCCTGGGATTCCAAATTCTACGTTGGGTTTCATTACGAACAATTATACCATTCCTGTCCCATCGAAAACAGTTCCAACCCAGCTTACTCTGATGGCGGTTTCAGATATCCTCAACGTAGGCTTCCTATCCTTCATGTCTTTCCCGAGACCATTGAAATAAATATTCTAACCAATTAAACAGCATATTGCTATCGAGTGCAACAACTACTATTTGACCGAGGCCTCTCTCAAAGCTTCATCATCCACACCAGTCTGGAGATATATTTTCAATTCTCTCCCCGCAGTTCACGACTACGATATCGGATACACTGTAACCATCTCCCTCCACTACTCCTACCATCACTAACTGAACCTCAGTTCTTCCCCAATAAAGGCCCTATTCAACCCGTTAACGAAACGCTCGCTCGCTTCTTCCAACAATCCCTCGTGAACTTTATCCGCGACCGAAATCCAAATCCAGAGGGCAAAGCCAAATGGGATCAATACGAACTGAAAAAACGACGAGTAATGAATCTGGGTAAGAAAGATCAACTACTCCCTGATTACACATGGGAATCAAGAGATGACACTATGCTTCGAGAGAAGTGTGCATTTTGGCAATCTTCTCCGTTTTATCCACGGCTTCCAAAACCCAAGGAACCGAAACAACCAAACCAACCTCACAAGAAACCAAAAGAGCCAGAGTTGCCACCGAAAGATCCAAATAGAAAGCCAAATGAACCTAGACCTAGACCTCATCCTCCCCTCGAGCCACCCTTTGAACCAGCGCCATATCCCAAGCCTGAACCAGAGCCATTGCCAATAGAGCCAGAACCCGAACCCACGGAGCCAGGACCTGAGCCAAACCCAAAGCCGTTACCAACAGAGCCTAAGCCGGAACCCACGGAGCCGGGTCCAGACCCGAAACCCGAGCCAGATCCAGAAGATGGGGAGAATAAATTTGTGATGCAATATGCCGATTACAGGGGACTAGTTTAGTGTTAGAATCCCGATGGAGATAAGGATTGGGGAAAACTAAATTGAAATTTCTTTTCGTACACATGGATCATTTAGTATACGTGGGAATGTTATTTACCGAGGTTGAGAAATAAAGTTTGTTTTAATGAAATATATCTGCTTTGAACCTTTTCCTCCTAATTGCTCCCATCAGAATAGACTATTAAAAACAGAAGGTTTTGGGTAAGTGAGTGGTTGAGCATAAGCTAAGCGAAAGAACGTCTATAGTGCCTCTACCCCACTACATTGAACTTATAAATCGACAATACGAAATCATGCTTCACAGATCCTTCAAGAAAATCCTATATTGAAATTATTCCGACCCCAATCTTGACATAGAAGGCAAAAGTAATAAGGTTAACACATAAAGAATTAAGGAAATGAAACCTTCCATCAAGGTTGAAATACATCGCTTCTCGGTTCATGGCTTCCGACTCCTCGACTTTCCTCAGTCTTATCCTATCACCAACTTCCAACGAACCTTCACATTCTTCGACTGCTTTTTTCTATCTCGCAGATCTAATTCTGGTTGGAGAAAGGTATCCAGGTCAATTTGAGGCCTTCCGTTCATGGCAGCAAAGAGTAGGGGAAGCGATGACGTCTTCCAAACGTGGTAGTGTCGGCTACTCCACATCACTGCCGGTAGGAAAAGAGAAGTTGCGGCAATATGGAAAGTGATTGGTATGAAAAATCGTCGGTTCACTGCAACGACCGTAACTATAAAATATGCATTTCCATTCACTTGCCCCTAGAATATTCTCTTGTCGCTTCGCATGTTGTTGGTAAGCGATATTGCCAGTGAAGTAAAGGTCTCTTCTATACGATTATACATACTTTGGAATATGGCCGATGAGCCCACTACTTCCCTCAAGTCTAATTCGTTGGAGTTCTCAGAGAAAGCATGGATGTTGTAACTGCAAGTACCAAGTTCTTCGAAAAGAGAATGATTTCGTTTGAAAGTATGACCATCGGCATAAAACACATCGGGTACCAAGACGGTAACAAGACCAAATAATCAGATGTCCAATCTGGATTTGACCTCGTTTCATAAGCGACCGATAGAGGTTCCTCATATAAGATGGGTGGTGAGTATGATGTTTCCTTGACTATGCCACTCTTGTATGTTTTTACACAGAATAATAAGCACTCGATTGCAGAAGCACTTCCACTTCTTTCGTCATATTCAATGGCGGTGAAGTCCAAGATGTTCTCTCGAATCTTCGTCAACGCAGGGTGGAATGAGTCTTGACGGTTTACAGTCGCGTTGATTAGTACTAAGAGGTGTGTGGAAAAGATGAGATTGTTTGGTAATACGTAAGCGTCCGATGTGGAATTCGAGAGCAGTAGGTCAGGGATTTTCACCTTCTCTTTCATCATACTATCGGTGATATTGGCACACTGGCTACAGAAACCAAGCGATTGATAAGCTGAAAAGGTACAGTTGCCAGTCGGACATGTAGGTTGAACAGTTTTGCCAGTTTGGGATTGCATCAATCCAACAACCATCGCAGCCTTGCTGGTGTCCGGAACCCCTATCACAACGTTATTGTCGGCTTGTTTATACTGGCCAAAATCCGTGTAATTCGTAGCTCAGATCGGAACTGAAGCTGGTGTAGTTGTATTTTCTAAGGTCATGGGTTGCAATTGGACCGCCCGTTGAGCAAAGGGACCTATGACGAAAGATAGGCAGACGATGGATAACCCAGTGAAAGCAAGGCCAACGAACCTGTTCAAAGTTATGTTAGTAATATTAATCTACATGTTACAGGCCTCAAAAATAAAAGAAAGGAAAGCCTTACTCCCGATCGCGATGACGAGCTAAATTGGCCATTGGAAGGACTTCACCGCGACTGGCATCATCCAAATGTGCAATCTCTGATAGTTGTAGTTCTCCTTTGCTATAAAAGAGCCATTTCAACTGGGCAGTTCCTTCGCATAACGGTATCGCTAGGGTGGGTTTGATGACCACAATAAGAACCGATACAAGCGAATTGGGGCTGGTTGGGAGGTTCCAAGGCCGTCCCTCTCTAAGATAGAAGTAGCCATATAGAAAACCCAGTACAACGTTCGCCACGGCGCATGAGATCAACTCCTGCTTCCATCGTCTGAGTACTTCTCGATATTCCGGACTTTTGAGTCCAAATTGATGTTCCGTGGTGGATGCTGAACTTTCTTCCGTCGACACAGCCATGCTTGCTTCAAAAAGCAGCAAATGGAATGTATCCGAGTGTCTCATGATTTTTGGTAGCTCCTTGGACAGCATCGCATTTTAGGAGCGGTATTGTAGTTCGATATACTAATGAAAAAGAAAGAGGATTAACGATCGAGGCATGCCGTATATCCAAGAACCTTGATTTTTCAGCTGACATACAGGATCAACATCAACGGGCTCCGAGTCACAAAATCCCCACGCAGGCTTCGGAAGCAAGGGGTTTGATAGGATATACTCGAAACAGTTCTTGCAGAAGTTCATATATACCTGCAATAAACCGAGAACATGCCGTATCCGGAAGGTTTCACGAGTGGCATCATTTCGTTGCAGTTACTCCAACATGCTTCATGCAACAGCTACCCATGAACATGATTTTATGTCTTGTTAATTGGGTGAGTAGATGGAGAATTGCTAAGGTCGCTCAAAATGCACTAAGGGAGTGAATAAAGTATAGTATCAAATAGATTGCTTCAAATGACATCCGATGTTTGCCTACATTCTTGCTAGTCCACCAATACCAAGAACAAAATCTTACCACGAGATAAATGAACTCCAGCCATTTGATTCTTAAAGCATTAAGCGAACCCCCACTTCATTAATCAAAGAACAGAAAAGTCAATGACAAAAGGGTACTGGAAACATAATTAAACAGATGAAAGAATACCAGATATAGAATGAAAAGAAATACCGAAAAGGTCGCCGAAAGAGGTATTCCCAGTCCATCCCAAACTTCACTTGGTCGCCTCCTTCATCTCAACATAGGGGGTTAGTTTTATCCCATCAGTATCATCCATGTGAACCGTCACTCGCTTAGCTGCCGCCTCCATGTCTTTCATTCGCAATCCCAGGCTGAGAGGAGAATCATGATTCGAATCAAAATTAGGCCCTCGTGTGAGTAATTCAAATAAAAGTGGAAGAGATGATGATTTCCACACATGATAGTGCCGACCCCTTCAGATGGCTCCCAGGAGGAAAATCATCGAGAACCCGACATATAGACCAAGAGGTATAAAGAACACCATTTGACGATCAACGACGGTTTCAAATGAATATGCTATCCCACTCGCAAATCCCTGACATATTTCCTTGTTGATTCTAAAGTGGCTCGTGAGCAATGTTACTAAAGATTTGAAAGACGCTTCTACCCCATCGTTGTGTAGATAATCGCGAATGGTCTCGTTGTCGAGTATAGATCGTATTGTGGAACTTAAGCGACCAGAAGTTTCGAAATCAATCTCGTAAGGGCAGAAGTTTTGTAAGGCGGGATGCGAAGCCTTTTGTTGTGCTGGATTCATAACATCACCTGACTTTTCTCATTATTTATTTTCATAAAGATCTATTGTTTGATTTACCACTTCATTGGCTGTTTTATCTGCTATGTTGATCAGCTGGGATGATCACTTGTTTTGTATCACTTGTTTCGTGTCACATGTTCAAAGCGCTACCATAGCGTAATACCCTCTTTTGTCAGCACACACTCCTTATATATAGATCTAGCTAGACTACATTTATAGGACAATCAATTCTCCATGACCTACAGTACTGAGGACCTTCCCAACTCAACACCTTTTTATCACAAAGACGGGGGTCAGAGACCACGACTTGGTACCCCGGATTAAATCAGCATCGAGAATGGTTTGGTTTTCGACAAGGCTATTCTTATCCCGTTGGAGAATTCCAATAGTTTCACTCATTTAAAGGGCGCAATAATATACGGTGCACTCGGTGGCAGAAATATTAGTCTTGTTTGGCCCCAAAGCTTCGATAGCGGTGAAGTTTACTGCCCCTTGTATGCTGGCCAAATCTGGGTGTAAGAGAGTAGGAATTTCCGTAGAAGCCTCAATGTCTATTGCTTTAGGCTAACCACGTAGCGTGATATTGTATGATGAAATAGAATAATCGCATGGCGGTGAGTGACATTGCGAAAGTTGTGTCTCTGAGCCATTACTCGAGTCGGTTATCAACAAAAGTTTACTAATGTCAGCACAGCGGCTGCAAACCCCAAGATTTATGTATTTATCATCGAAGCGACAAATGTCAGTTGAACAGATAAGCTGAATTGTTGCGTTGGGTTGAGGTTGAAGAAGCCCTACAAACATCGCCGCTTCGGTAGATAATGAAGGACCATCATTGACACCAGCCCAACAAAAGCTGTGAGAGTTGATCTGTACTTAATTTTGTTAGTAAGCCACGATTTGGAAGGGAATGGTAAGTGTGATCGTGATTGAACAAATGTAATTGGCTTACCCCCAAGTTTGCCATTTGGTTATTTCAGCGAATCCACCAGCAGTAGCGTCATCGAAGCGAGCCATTTCTTGAAGAGTGAGATGCCTCCTCTTTAGAAGTACCCACTTCATTTGAGATATGCCACTAGATAGGGGTGTTTCCATGAAATTTTTGATGGAGGTAATCGTGACTGAAATAATAAAATTGGGATTGATACGGAGATTCCAGACTGTTCAATTCTTGTCCTTGAAGTACAAGATCACGAATAAGAGCAACCCAAAAGAAAATGTCCAGTATATTAATTCGGCTTTCCACAACCAAATTATCTGCCAAAACCGAGGGTGTCCAATTTCTTCGATAGGGGTTTCTTGATATTGAGTGTCTTGGGTGGCAATAATGGGAATGAATCTAATTAGGGGGTGTATCCGATTCCTTCGCTGGCATGACTTGGAAGTTGCTGTAGCTCATTGCCGAGTTCGACCGGGCTTGGTTCATCGACGCCAGTTTTGGACAGCATCTTTATGCTGGGCTTGGGGAAAGATTGGTAGAAGTCAAGTATTCACTATGAGATGAGAAGATTATGAGGTTGGCCTCAAACACTAAACGGAATCTTGTTCTAAAGCAAAGAAAGACCACAAACGGCCCATTAATCTCCCAATCAGGGCACGTATTTCATTTGAAGCACAGCATATGATGGAATATCCATTGGAATAACAGGTAACCAAGATCCATCATTTGTGTATACATGCACTAAACCGAGCGCGAAACATATGATTTTGAAAACACGGCATGAGGATCATAGGAAATATATCTTCCTCCAAGAAACAGTAAGACACGAGTATGCATCGTTACTTTGGTCAAATAAAACAGTGATATTTGGATATATATGCCAATGAGAGCTGAAAGTATGATACAATAACACTTCGAACCTGCCTGTATGATTGTAGACAGAATAGGTAGAGGAGCGGTGACACCGCGAACTTCTCCTTCAAATCACGCCAAGATAGAAATTCACATACTACCCCTCCAAGACCATGCAACGATACTTGGGAGATTGTTTACTATCGTGGTATGTTGAGTTATGCAACAGCGATAGGAGAGAATGAAGAGGCGGTGGCGGTGACAGGATCGAGCGCAACGGTTGGTGCGATGAAGCTCTCCAATGGAAACTTGCATGAAATTTTCGAGGCAGAACTTGCCCACGGCCAAAGAAGGAAATTCAGTCTTGAAAATGGCAAGAGAATGCAAGAACAAGTAATAACACGCGATGGGTATATATGAACAATGTAGTGTACAGCGGGGGTTTGCGGTAGAGATGTTCCCCACATGGAAGGTATTCGCGTGTCGATGAAATGTCGTGCTGACCGGTCCAACCTCCTCTTGATCCCAAACAAACCCGAAAGAATATCCGAAGGAAATCGTAGTCCGAAAATAGATTCATGTATTCCGTCTCAAATAACACCCAAGCCGGCAACTCCAAGTATGAGAACTAGCATCATCCCCATCACAACCATATTTCTCGTCCCAGCGGCCTTCTTATCATTCGTAGGCACAGCTGCAGTCGAATTTGAGGCCCCAGGCATATAACTCACGAAACACTTCCCCTCAACACCGGGCGCATTACTCCCCAAACACGACATGAAGTTCGCCGCGGCCGCTGCATCCGAGATGTTGCAATATGCAAATCCACAAGGTCCGCCCGTCACACCATACCCCGAACTAACAAAGACATCGACATTTCGACTCGTACAGCAAGTTTGAAAAACGGAGGGCGCTGAAGAATTTGTGGAGAGGACATCGGTGCCGGTGCTGCTTGTTGTGAAGTTTGTAGAGATAACGCAGGATCGTCCTGGGCCCCTTTTGAGGTATTCGGGCTTCGCGAGGGTGATGTCGCTTGGACTACTGCATGTGGCGATGTCTGGAATGTAGCCATTCGCACCGGGCATGCAGGCGTAACCCACCGATGTAGATGGGCCAACTACCACCGAAGCGCATTCCATTCTGAGTGTAGTGATGATATCGAAGATAAACACAACGAGAGAAGGCTTCCCCGACGTCAAAAGATGTAGCGAGGTGAGAAAGAATAAGAAAGGGAAGATGGCTTGGTTATCACTTCCCGGAACGGTGAGAACATTGTGGAACAATGACGGTGCTGACTTGCCCGACAGCGATTGGAACCAGAACAAACGAGGCGCATTGGAATATATTGAAATGTTGGTGATAGCAAGGATTAGAAAGGCCTCAGCAAACTGGGAAGCTACCCCACACTCTTGGGTTCTCTCTCGTTGGCGAATTTTTTGAGCACTGCATGCACCTCTTCCTTTGTGGGGGCTGAGGGGAGGCTGACTCTGTTTTGGGTATCACGAAATTGATATGAGGTGCATGGAGGAGGTTCGATCGAAGGCTGTATGGAGAAAAAAGAAAAATGTACGTGCTCCTAAGAATGAATCTTCAAGGCATTGAAATTAATACCAGATACCTGGAGGTCTTGTTAGCGATTGTGTGTGGTGTTGGAGAGAAACTTGCAATATCCGCCCCCTCTTCAGACTCGCAACCTAATCACTTGCGTTATTTCATGGACCTAGATTGCATAAACTAAAACGGTCGATGCATCGCAGTAGAAATAGCCTCCTACTTTGCAGCCATCGCTTGCGAAACGAAGATATATGAGAGTGGTGGAGGGTAAGCCAAAGATAGTCTGACCGTCACACAAGCTATCACCAATCCCGACAACTCACAGCGTGCCATTAGATGGAAATGTGCTGTTCCAGAACATGATTCGTCGGCTTGCAATCTGTATTTCTCACTCCTCTGGCCTATTGATTTGCTCAGAGCGCCCCAAAAAGCTTTTCTTCGTGTAACCGCACATTGGCATTTCTGGATTTAGGCACAGCTTGAGATCCAGACCTGCTCCAATGCCGGCAGAAATACTGTGAATTGGTCGAATCGCACCAATTTCTGACAAGCTTATTGGATAGGGTAAAGGGGGTTGGGAGGAAACTGATTAAAACAGATCCCATGTCGACACAGGAGATCACTTCTTGAAATATGGGGTTCCAGGGTAACAGTCTCATAGCATACAAAGCTGCGTAGTCATTCCAAGGTATTCGGATTATAAACAATCAAAAAAAAACTTTGGGGCAGAGTAGAAATGCCACTGCGCTTCGAGAACATCTTGACTGGAATTTGTTCATGGCAACGCGATAGTATGCGCCTAACAATATGAGAAGGGGTCAACCGGGCAGGGAAATGTCTGCGCAAATCTGGATCGAGAAACAGACAAAATCAAAGAAAATAGTATGAGAGTGAAGAAAATTGTCGAGTCTATCCGTCGGTAGCTGCCGAAACAACTAGCTCTAAATGAGAACTTTCCCATAATCGAGGTAGCCAACAACGTCCAGCAGTTATCAAGACAGCTCTCCATTCGAGGGACATTATCCTCCAAGCGTTTGTAGGGCCGCAGACCCCTTGATATTGCGAGAAGGCTTGCATCTGGATACACTGCCATACCCAAATAATCGACATCCCGACAACCTGTGAGCATACGCAAACTTCCAGCTCTTAGAGGCGACTGCAATGAAAAGCACACCCGTGCCGCAGTATATGTTGTGACTATGGCTTTCTCCAGTACCCAACCCAGAAGGCTGCACCGATATTCACTCTTCGATATGCTCCTTCCAGGTTTCTCCCCCTCTCCCTATCTCCCTATTTTGTTGGCAACTCGATCGTGGGGGAGGATTGATCGAAAGAGGTAGTTTTCGTCATGTGGGAGACTTGGGGCGCGCGGCCTTCGTAATTGCGTAGCAGAGTCCAAATAATTTAAGAATCGGTTGCTGCCAAAATGGCTTCTGTTGCAATGCAGTCGTGACAGTTCCGTGTAATCGTTGGTGTATACACCACCCCACCCACCACCAACTACCCCGAGGGTGGGGGGGGGGTGAGCGAAGCCAACGAACTGAAACAGCGCGACAGCTGTCGAGCCTTGCCTGAGGCATCACCAAAAAAGAGCAAAACATACGACAGCATTATCCTGGCGGGGTTTGGGAGGAGCATAAAGACTCTGGAAGAAGACGTACACGAGGATGGCAACCCCTTTTCCTTGGCCTTTTTGGCTTTGGAATATCATTGCAGCCGTGCCAAAACAATTTCTCTAGTCCCTTCGAGCTTGCTGGGTGATAAACTAGTTAGGATATGTCCCCGTGGTTTGAAAAGGTATGCTAGGTATTTATAAGTAACCTACAAATAGTAGGGAAAAAATAAAATTGGGTATTCCCGGGCTACCCAGGAATCATACATTACGATCTGCAATAAAGGGAACTTTTTCACTAACTGTCATTTCTTCTTCTACAAGCGAGGTCTCTAATTCACAAAACCCTCTAATTATTATCCTTCAAAGGCCAGCAAAGCCGAACTCTCTGTCCATAGGAGCTGCTGGCTACAAACCTCTGTCTTTTGCGGAACCAGAGAGTTAAATTTCCTTCACCCGCGGAAAATAACTCTGAATCGCCTTGAGTGGCTCGGGAGATTTCTCTTCAAAAAAGGAAGATATGGATTAAAGCACCTTTTGCATTCAGCTCTTCCGAGAGTTTGTTATAACACTGTCTCAAGAAAAGAGGCCATTTACTATAGCAGCCTCTATAACTAACGCTGAATTTACAAGCATGCTGATATATTCACGAAATTGGATATATGTGCAGTAAAACTGACTGGATTTTATGGATAGAAATTTCCCAGAAGAGATACAAATGAGTGGAGACGCCTCTGAACCAGCTACAACGAAAGGAAAAAAACAATTCACCCAAATCCCCCAACACTGCTTTGTGACAACGGTCCGACACCAAGATATCGCGAAGGCGTTGAAGAACGACGAGGGGGAACTATCCCTTAAATGAACACGCATCCTGAGCCCTTTTGACCACACACACTCTGTTCGCCACAAGAGACTATCAGCGGCTGTTTTTGATTGCTTGGAAGATCCGTGAGAGGAAAGAAATGAAAAATAAGAAACTTACAGCAGAGTTTTCACCTGGACACGACCAGAGATCACATGGCTCGACCTGGCCAGAACAGCGGTAGTTGGTCGGGCCAGCTACGTGCCCACCGTTACAGGCAGGGTGGATTGACTTGCACGTAGCGCGGGCATCGAGCAGGGCACCGGTTCCGAGGTTGTTGGGCATGGCAACAGTGCCAGCTGCAAGAATGGCGAGAATGTGGATGCTTGAGAATTGCATTTTTAACGGAAGCAAGTTACTTAGACTCGAGTAGTAAGAGTGTTTTCTTGTAGAGGATTGTGAGAATTTTGAGAATTGTGAGGGTTTTGATATTTTGGGATTTTGAATGGAAGCAAAGAGGTGCCATCTTAGGGGTTTATATGTCGTATGTTGCGGAAAGCTTTCATCGAAAAAGCAGCTGAGGAAAGTCACTGTAATAAAATTACGGTTTTCTTGTTAGATGACACTGAGAAATCTCTAGCCGTCAGGGTGCGGACTGTTGCATTTCTCAAGTTACTATTATAACCCTTCATCTCCTGGTGCTGCTACTCCCTCTTCACCTCTAGCGTCTGTTTGAGGTTCAAAGCTTCTCAGCCAACCCTCAACAATGGTGGGCATCTAGCTCCTTGTTTACTTGGATTTGTGGTTTCAATGTCCAGATCCTAGTAGAAATAGGGGGAGAGAGGTTCGCTTAGAACCTATAATAGGACAACTGCAACCTGCCCTCTTCCTCGCCTCAACACTTTCTGCGCCTCCGGCTCCCTGCCCCCTTACTGCGTTCTTGATACGACATTTCTTAGAAAAGAACCTGAAAGCGCGCGCTTATCGCCGGTGTTCCTACAAAGAGAAGGCTGAGGCTGCTAAGTTTGTTGGGGGGGGGGGGGGGGGGGGGGGGGGGGGGGCGTCAGCAGAGCCTCATGTTGTGTTACTTCGAATTCCGGATTCGCTTTCCATCCCATTGATTTCACTTCCTAGTTTTATGCCTTCGGTGATTCGCGTGTTGTTTTAACATTTCAATACTCTAATTGTTTGAATCCGCATCTTGTATTCAATTACTTTCTACTTCTTCTGCTCTAAGCTGCCACAACCGTCGCAAAGTATCAAACGGGTAGCGAATACGGTAAGCAGATAAGCTCATCTGAAATTTTGACTACCTAATTTAATCATTTTGATGATCTTATTGAATACAGGAAGCACGGAAAACCGGTACTTCAAATGGAAATATTATTTGATGAAATGAGTAACATTCAACACGTGCCTGCAAAAGCTAAGCGAGCTCTCCTACAAATATTTCTTCTTTCGATAAACCATTATCAAACATCACACCACGGAACCAAAAGTTCATTTTTAACTTCTACTCCCATAAAATTTCTTCTTTGCTTAATTTATTCTCCGTAGTACGGTTTATAGCAAGCTGATGTGAGAGTGAGAGAGAATGGAAGGATCGTCCTGTGCCAAGATACCTAGTGACAGATGTGTAAGGTCCGAATGAATTACTTCATTGTATTATGAGTAGGCAGCGCGGAAGTTGAAAATCTGTTGCGTCTCAAAAGTATTTTTTGGTACTGATTATTTCATCCCCTCAGCGGCGATTTCTTATTTTTGACCAGGATTCAGCACATTGAGAGTGCGCTACGGGGATGCAGTTTCTTCTTGGCGGAAAATTGGAGCTGAGTGAAGAATTCAATTTTTGCACGTTACCTGCGCGGTATATTATGACACTATTGCTACCGATATCGTACTCGGTATATGAGTTATATTGTGTCAAGCGTGTTTGCGCGGGGACCTTTTGTGATTGGCAGATAATGGATGATTTTGACGTTCAGGACCATAATTAATTAGTGGAATAGGTTTTTGTTGATGAAGATTTCCAAAACGTGCATTTTGTGCAGTCCATGTTTTGAGGAAATTGGCTTTTGGGATTCAGATGTGATCACATCCTACTTCCTCGAATTTCAAAGAATACCACCTATGCGCTCCGTTATTTTCCCGAAGTTTGAGCCTTTGCCGAGTTTGGGTGATTGTAGGTAATTGATTCTATCTACAATTAAGAGCCCTAGGAAATTTAGAATTGTTGGATGAACGTTCTATACCGAGGTAACCTTCTCCCTTGTGAATGGTAGGTGTGAAAGTTGGTGGTGGTAGTGCCGTCATTGCAGGTGGAAGTGGGTGACTCATGGAACTCACTGAACTTGAATGGATGTTTGTCAAAGGCTTGAAGATCAACTTCCCTGTATAATTCAGTCAACCATGAAGTTAAAATAATTCGTGTCGTAAGAAAAATTTCTCTCAGTGGTAAGCAGCGAGTTTCAACTAGTGAACAAAAAAGCAATTTCCCGCATCAATTGATTAGTCCTTCAGCTCAAATTTTCAAGTGGGAAATGCCCAGAGCTATCTATACAATTATTTTCCCAGCCTACTTACCCGTGTAGCATATATTTCTCATCGTTGCCTGGGCAGCCTATTTTGCGAAGGGGCTTTCGAGATCGAGAAAAAGTCTGCCCGTGTTGTATATCTAGTCTTGTGACATCACAGGCTCCGATACTATCACGACTACTAGATACCGGTAGTCTCTTTATGTTCTGGAACTACCTGGAGCATGCTTGCCATTCAACTTGGTGGCACACCCATCAAAACACCACAAAATCTTGATGTTACTGGATATGATGATAGGTTTAGTCGCCGAGACTTTAAATCCATAAACCCTTTCTCCTTATTCGTTTTCTTGCATATATTAAAATCCCCACACGCCCAATGGAAGTGTTCTTAGCATGATCATATGTCTACATTACCTCTCGTTAAGTTGTGTACCCACCTCCCCTCCCCTCCCATTGGTTGCGACCTCAGCATTTACAAAAAATCCCAACGAGCATTTCTTGGAGGGAATTTTAATACTGTAATTTCACCCACAAGCAATTGACTGAAATAGAAAAGATTATGGAAGCATATCTGGCCAGGAGGAGATGGATTCAATTCGAGTGTCAAGAGAGTGGATGCACTGCATCAGAATAGTAATCGAGTTACGCCAGTTTGTATAAGTAAATGTGCTTTTATTTGCAGGCAGTTGTCATATGTGATATGGAGATGCATGTTGGGCTGACGATTTGCAGATTTCCTGCAGAAAATCGTACCAATTATCGAGTAGTAGGAACAATCCCTCACACTGTTTTTGCCAACTATTCTTGCTTTTAATCTAAAGGTGCTCTTCGGTCTCGAAATCTTAAAACCCTCACTCTTTTTCGTATCAAAGTTCACGTCATGGCAGGGTCAAAGGGGGAGATACAAATCGTGCGTTTGACTACCTGAATTTCTTCCCTCAAACTCTCCTTCAAAGGCAAATTCTTGTCCAAGCGAAAGCGAAAGGAAATGGCACGGGTCAGAAAGAAAAGTTCATCGAGAATACCAAGGCCAACGAAGAGCCGGCCCCAAACAACCCCAACAGGTCCAGCCTCATGTGAGATTGCTCAAATTCCAAGCAAATAAAAGTTATGTTAAGAACCAATTAGCACCACCTGACCTGCGTCGAGTATTCATCGTCTCAATCCTTTTCCAGTCCCACGACCGCAGATTAGGCGACGTATTCAGTGGCACTCCAATGTTGAGAAAACAACAAGGGCCGTGGCCAGTACTCGAGAACAATGTGCATATATTTCGATATTGGATTCTTGGGATGTACATGACGACAGCAATTTGCCCCCAAGCAGGGCTCAACCTCTTGATACGGATTTTTTTGACTGCTCTCAAGAACCTCTGCGTCGGGATCCAACTGGTGGTGACTTGATTAAGTTGCCCCAAAATGTCGTGGAACGTATAGAAGCAATACAAGAGGTTGGGAGAACTACCTGCTCCACTATTACTGTTAAAAGCCTCAATGAGTTACAAATTGCTGTTTCCTTAGTGAACTTCACGGCTAACGAGATGAAATTGAGGAAACCAACTCAATGTGCTTTGGGGGACCTACTACAATATCTTGTGGAACAGCCAGCAGTTTTCAGTCCGCCTTTCCTACTTGATTATTCAACAAAATTCCCTTCCAACTGCGAGGGGAATGATTATGAGACTCTTTCCAAATTGGACCAGTTGATAAAATACTTCATAAAAGCCAGATACGCAGGGTGCTTGGTAGCTAATATTGGATTCGGCTTAACAACATTTGGTTTCGGGGTATCTACGGCATGGGGAGTAGCCGGAGGATCTACAGTTGCACATGTCCAAAAACAAAAAGCTATCCGCACCCGTCGAATTCCCTTGAGAGAAACCTTGCAGCGGCTAGAAGACATTAGTGGTCAGTGATGTCAGTAGTGTACTGACAGTAGAATACTGCAGTAAAATCATGACTTTTTATTACTACAGTAAAGTGAATAGTGGATAATAAATTTCAAGAGCATATTGTTACTACGTAATAAATACCACCATATGTTAATAGTACACCAAAATTATGTAATATCTCAAAATGAAGCTATTCCCAGATTAGATGAGGACTTTTTTTTTTGAGGGAAAAAGAGGTCCTTTTATATATCTTTTCTCGCCAAGAGTGATTATAATCACTACGCTAAAGTACTTGCAACGTTCGTGTGTTTCAAGTACGTGTAGGATCCGTTATTTGAGGCAAAATCAATTACAGAAAGCTACTTTAGTTTCTAGCGCGACTAAAAAACAGTCTCTCTATAGAATAGATTAATTTTTGCATTATTAAAAGCCCTAAGCTAGGGCTTTTTTTCGAGCCTATATAAGTATTATTCTGATTAAAGCTTATAATGTAGTGATTTAATTTCTCGAAAAATATATTCTATATAAATTTCTACTAGGAAAATTTCCTAGAGTAATAAGCTAAATAATTTTTTCCCTAAATAGTTCATTCTTAACTAATAGATTTAAAGAGTATATTAAACGTATTAGAATACACTAGTTTAAGCTATTATAGCTATTAAATTAACGTTGTTATTTATATATTTAGATGTAGTATATATATATAGGCCTTTTAGGTCATGTGACCATTTATCTAATCCAAGGAAGCCTTTATCTACTATTATAAATTAATCAAGAATTAATTAATTCTAGTAGACAGAGTTAACAGAGTTTATAATATTAGAGTTTAGGAGCTTCTATAAAGCAAGGCTTCTTCTACATCTATAAGAAGAGGCAGAGATTAGTTCTGTACTAAATCTAATACTTGTTTACTCTTATATAAGATTTAATTTAACTTATTGCCTACTATCTACCTAATAATATATATATATATTCTATTTTACATCTATATAGAGAGCTAAGTATAAAGCGAAGGTTTTAGCCTTATAAACCTATATATAAAGCTAACTTCGATCTCTATAGAATATAAGACACATCCTTATTTATATAGTTCTACTAGTACTAATTAATAGTCTCTTAGAAGAAATATTAATTAGCTAACTTATAGACTAGCTCTCTATTCTATTAGCCTATAACCTCTCTGTTCCTACTCTCTCTGTCTATAAATATTGTTTTAAGAAAATAGTAAAAATAAAAGAAATAGAAAAACAAAATAAAATATAACAAAAAGAAGAAGTATATAAGTTAAGACAGAGTGTTATAATCCTTGATCCTGTCTATGTTAGAGGCAGATCTTAATAAAGTATCTTAAGTCTGTTAGCTAAGTATCTAGCTTGCGAGACCCTTAAGGCGTTCTGTTATAAATTATATATTAGTATATAATAAGTAAGTCCAGGCGGCGCTCTAATAGAACAAGATACTATTAAGTAGTTATAAAAAAATAAAGATTAGTTAGAGTAGCTAATCGATCCGAGGATTTCTTTGAGATATATATTATATAACTATAATAGACTACTAGATCGCTAAGTAAACCAGCGAGAGTAGTAACTTACTAGGTAAGTTAGTGAACTATAAGAACAAAGGTTCTATATATAACTAGTACGTCTGCTATTAGATAGAATCTTCGTGCTTAACTTAGTTATTAATCTATTTATCTTGTTTAACTTCTTTAATATAAGTAATAAGTTTACTTCTAAGTAAATACCTAGTATATCTAAACCTCTTTCTATATACTAATCTTCGAGACTTAGTTACCTTTGTTTAGCTAGTTAGATAGTTTTGTTATATACTAGAACTAAGAGATATACTTAGTAGTAGACGTTTTCTGCTAGAGAGTATATAAGGCTTGAACTAATTTCTTTTTTAAATTAATATCTACAAAGGCTTAATTAATTTTATTTTTAAATTTTTTAATATTCTAAAATAACTTCTTAGTATTCTTAGTTATTGTTAGAATACTAGCATGTCGATGCTGCTAAGAGGTTAAGTATTTAGGAGTCTAAGTTATATTTTACTCTAAGTCACGTTTTCTCTATACAAGTAATATATGTTTTGTATTACTTCTTAATACTTCTTTTACTTATTGTCTAAAGTACTTAATGTAGTTTATTAGTATCTTGCTAATATTAGTACCTTGCTACTTTTTCTCTTATAATTTACTTTACTATATAATAAATTAACTATAACCTATAAAATTTATTAAAACTAATCAGACTCTAATTAACTAGATATATCTATATCTTCTTAGCAGGTTCGTGTATTATAACTAGCTTTTCTACAAGTACTATAGTACTGCCTAGACAATTGTCTTTTCTTCTAATTACCTCTCTCTGTATATAAGTTGTATTATACCTGCTTATCTATATTCTTCTAGGCTAAAATATCTTATATATCCTCTACTATAAGTATACTCTCTTAACAGACACAAATCTCTTTAGCTCTATAGTGTTTACTTAGAGCTTTATTTACTACTTAAAGAGTATATACCTTAGTAGATAGAAGAGTTATCTCGTAGGCTATTTACTCTATACTCTTGCTAATATAGTAACTGTCTCAAAGAGTAGAGTTAGCGAGCTCCTCTAATAACAAGTAATTTAATTTCGAACAAGAGTTAATTGTAAAAGAGCTTTAGTTAGGTTAGAAGAGCTCTAGGACACTTAAGGAAGAGAGTTAGCACTAGACAGCTAAGGGGAATGTCACGAATTATGTGCTAGTATATAATAAGTAAAGTCTAGATAACAACCTAACAGAACAAGTATACTACTCTAGGATGAGAAACACCTAGGACCTAGATAGTAGGAAGAGATTAGTTAGCTAATCCTGAGGATTTCATTAAGTAGTCACATAATAGAGTCCCTTGTCTATCCTAGAGCTCCTGTAAGAGACTCTAAGTAAGGTTAGAGTTCTCTTAAACAAGACTCTATAAAGTTAGAGTTCTCTTAGTTAGAGCTCTATAGAGAAATAAGACTCCTTGCGAGAATAAAGGTTCTATATATAACTAGTACGTCTGTTATTAGATAGAAGCTTTATGCTTAACTTTACTTTAGTATTTAATATATCTTGTTTTAATATCTCGAGTTTAAGTAACAAGTTTACCTTTAAGTAAACACTCTAGTAACTCTTACTTTCTACTGTAACTAAACTAACAAAGACTTAGTTATACTTGTTAGACCTGTGAGTTTGTAATTTATTATACTTTAAGTATCTACTTAGAAGTCTACTATAATGTTAGCTATATCTTCTACTCTAAAGGTAGTGCTAAAAGCAGCTATCACTCTAGCTGTTGTAATAACACTAACTGTTACTACTCTCTAAGAGGAAGTAAAACTACTTATTCTAAAACTATCTGACAGTTTACTAGAGAAACTTATAGAGTTCCTTATAAAAGCCTCTCTCTACTTAAACTTTCATGTAGTATAATTTACAAGCAAAACTAACTAAGTTATATAGCTTGCTACCTGTCTCAAAGAGGCAGCCTATAACTAGATAGAACTATACCTTAAAGACTTCTAGAAGAACAAAACACCTAAAGGAAAGGTGTTAACAATTATGTCTAAAGTTATAAAGAAACTGTTCTAGGACATAAAGAGATTCAAAGAAGAGCTTAATTAAGTATTTATAGATGTTAACTTAAAAAAGAAATCTATATAAGCATTATATAATCTCTAATAAAAGAATTCTACAGCTAAGTATACTTTACATTTCTAGTAGTATATAGTACAACTGAACTAGAATAACAAAGCTCTCCGAGAACAATTCTATAGAGAATTAAAGAACAATGTTAAAAACAAATTAGCAAGAGATAACTCACTAACCTTACTTAACAAATTAATTAACAACTTAATCAAAATCAACAACTAGATCTATAAACAAAGGCTTAAAAGAAAAGAAAGTTATAGACATCAAGTAAATCATAGAGAAAAGAACTATAGAGATTCTATAGAACTAGATACTACAAACAGGACCTGGCCAAAGAAGAAGACAGGCAAGCAGAGCAAACTTTCCTAAGAAGAAAGGAACTACTAACATAAGCAGAATTTATGTTACTTATATAGCAAAACTAGTTACAGAGCAAGCGAATGTAGCTTAAAGAAGCAACCTAATCAAGGAAAGCAAGTTAATGCTACTAGCTACAAGGAAGTAGTAGTACTTAAAGGCAGGCTGCTTACAGAGAAAGAGCTGGCTAAATATATTAGTACATAAATTAAAGAAATTAAATCAACAGACAAATTAGATAATCTAATTCTAGAGGAATACTATAGTATATGTTTAGACTCTGTAGAAATCCTTCTACTTTAATAACTTATAACACTAGTCTAAGAATCTACTAGCGTAGACATTAGAGATACTTAAATATTAATATATAGAGAGAAACAAGAGTATAGATAGAAGGATCTACTAAACCCTAAACAAACCTTTTAAACTATATAATTATACTTAGGTACATGTCTAAGGTTTAATATAAAATATATTACCTAATAGTTAGGAGAAGACCTAATTAGTTTAACAAGTATTAGTATAATCCTACAAACAACTTTTGTAGAAAGAATATATTTTAACCTAGTCAAAACAATTATTCCTATAGAGTACTTGTTAGAATTGTCTAGCTTATCTAAGATAGGTAACTAGAAAGCAGTAAGCAAGAAGCTAGAAGTAGAAGAAATATAGACATTTATTAGTACCTACATAGATAAGAACTGTTAGACATAAATCAATGAAATTAAGCCTGATTTCTAGAGCCTATATATATTACAAGGAGACAAGCTAGTACCTCTAGACAAATATAAAGTAGTATTTACTAAGAACTGTTAAATTACCTTTTGAAATCTTCGTTCAGAAAAAGAAATATTAGAACTAATGTACAGATAGTATTCTAAGAGTAACATTTACTATTAAGATTCTAAAGGCTCTAGGTCTTAATAACCTAAGAAAGGAGAACAATAGATAGTAATCTAGCTAGTTAACAGAACTAGTATATAGAAGCTAGAACAACCTCTCAGAATCACTAGATTTAAGCTAAGGTTCTTAGTAACACTATCTAAACCTAACTTAGACAAGTACTGTTAGGTAGGAGAAGTATATAAAGTAGTTTATTTAGACAAGAAGAAGGTAGTTTTTAGAACACTAAGAGAGCTAGACAGGCTCTTGTTTAAAATCTTTTCTATTAAGTAGTAGAAGGCTTATACAACTTTAGAAGAAAGTCAGTTATATATAGCTATAACAATCAGAGGAAAGAAACTCTAAATTATAATTAATTCTAGAGCTATAAGTAACTTCATGTCTCTCTTAGCTATATAAAAGCTAAATGTTCTAGTTAAAGGAATAACACTATATAAACTTACAGTAGTTAATAGAAGAGAGGTAGAATACTAAGGAGGTGTTGTTAATTAGTAAACTATACCTACGAAAACATAGATTAAAGGACACTGTTTAGATATATAATTTAATATTATAGATATTAGCAAGAAAGATATAATACTTAGAATACCTTAGATTAGAGAACATAACTCTAGTATTAACTAGAAGGAAAAAGAGATTTCCTTTAGCTAATATAACTATAGGCAGCTGTAACTACAAGGCTAGAATAAGGTTAGCGCTACCTCTTCTAAGTTGCCTAGACACCTAGCCTAGAGTCCTCTACAGGTTAGCTAGACAGCTAATAACAAAATACCTATATAGTATAGAGAATTTTCAAAATTGTTTAATAACTTAGAAGACATATAACGTGGTTTATTAGCACCTCGTTAATATTAGTACCTCGCTACTTGAAATCTCATACAAAAAACATCTGTGCACAACCGTGTACTTTCTGTATTTATTAATAAAAAAATCTAAAATTGAAATTTTAGTTTTATTAATATAAGAGTATTCTTAATTCTTAGTTTTTAAATATTACTTATCTTATATTAAAGTGTTATTTAAAAAAGAAAAAATTACTAATGATTACAGGGGTATTTTTAAGCGAATTGTTAATTAAAACTAGTAAAGAATTAAAATTTATATTATTATGATATTAAACTCTTGTTTCCTTAGTAAAATTTCAATTTTAGATTTTTTTATTAATAAATACATAAAGTACACAGTTGTGCACAGACATTTTTTGTATGAGATTTCAAGTAACAAGGTACTAATATTAACGAGGTGCTGATAAACCACGTTATGCCTTGCTAAAACATTAACTATAGAATAACGAAATAAAACTAAAAGAGAGTTATAACCTTAGAAAGCAAAGGCTTTAACTATATATATAGAGTGACTTACAAGTAATAAACAAGTATGTCAAGGAAGGAATCAAGAAAGAACACATCTAAAAGTTAGAGTCTTCTATCTATTTAAATATACTTATAGTATACAAGAAAGATAATTCAAATAGAAGAGTTTATGTTAACTACTAAAAAGTTAATAATGTAACAGTTAAGGACACTTACTTATTGCTAACTAGCTAATATCTATAGAACAGAATAGGTTAGGTAGTTTAATACACGAAACTAGATTAGAGAAGTGTCTTTAACTTAATTTAGATTAAGAAGAGTAATAAATAGAAGACTATATTTGTCTTACTATTAGGTCTTTATAAGTACACAGCAATACTGTTTAGTTTAACAAACACACCTACTATATATTAAAGACAGAACAATAGTATACTAGAAGATCTTCTAGGAATAACTATAATATATTATCTAGATAATATTCTAGTATTTTCAGAACAAGAAAAGAATTATAAGAGGTATGTCAAGAAAGTCTTAAGGAGACTTATAGTAGTAGACTCTTGCTTTAAGCTATTGAAATACAAGTTTAGAGTAACTTATACAATGTTTCTAGAGTGTTTAATTACTCTAGAACAAGTAGAAGTTAATCTAGAAAAAACTAAGAACGTTAAGAGTTAGCTAACGCTATAGAATGTTAAGGACGTCTAGTTATTTCTAGGATTTACTAACTTCTACTAATAATTTACTAGAGACTATGCTAAGCCAGCTAGTCCTCTAACTAGCCTAACTCAAAAAGGCATTGATTTCTAATAGACGAAGGAAGCTAAAGAAGCTTTCTAAGAAATTAAGAAATAATTCACAGAAGAACCTATTCTTTAAAGCTATAACACTAGCAAGCTAAGCACTGTTAAGACTAACGCTTTAGATATAGTAGTAGGTACTATATATCTTTAACTAGAAAAAGAAGATAAACTTATATTAGTAGTATACTTTTCCAAGAAAATAAATCTAGTATAGTAGAACTATAGAATATATAATAAGGAACTTCTCGCTATAGTTCTAGTACTTAAACACTAGAGAATATATCTTTAGAATACAAACTATTAGGTTACTATACTATTAGATTACAAGAACCTTAGAACATTTACTACTATACAAGAACTCTTGAATAGGAGACTTGTAAGGTAGACAGGAATTTTAGGAGGTTATAACATTATAATCTAATATATTAGTAGAACAGTAAACCCTTAAGCTAACGCTCTCGGTCAAAAGCTAGGCTACAAAGGAGATAAGGAGTATAAGAAGATTATAATCTTAAAGACTCTAGAAAATAAGGATCTAGCTCTAGCTATATATGAAATAGCAGCGACAGAGGAGGGTCTATAGACTAAGAAGGTCTAGAGAGCCTAGGAGATAGAGTAACCTACTCTAGCTAAATAAGAACCTATGTCTAAGAACTTGCCTAATAGTAGAGGAGACTTTATTAATATTTATAGAGTAACAAATAATCAAAACAACAAAGAATAGTATATAAACAGAAAACTATATGTTTCTAAATCCTATATAAAGGAGTTTGTTAAGGAATACTATACTACTCTAGTATATAGTTATTAGAGAGTTTACTAAACCCTCTAGTAGATCAAGTAACACTACTACGTTAATTACTTATTAGTAGTAGTTAAGAAAGTAATAGTAGAGTATAATACCTGTACTAGAAACAAGGCTTTCTACTATATATCTTATAAACAGATAAGTACTACTCTAATACTACAAATACCTTAGAGATCTATATTATAGGATTTTATAGTCAAGCTACTGAAATCCAAGGACCTAATAACAGAAGTTATATATAATATAATCCTAGTTATTGTTAAATAACTTACAAAGTATATAATACTTGTACTATATATAGAAGCAAGTATAACAGAACACCTAGCCTATATGTTTCTACGAGAAGTAGTTGCTCTATATAGTCTACTAGAAGAGATAATCTCTAACAGAGATAAACTCTTTACCTTGAAATTCTAGACAGCTTTTATAGAACAACTAGATATAAAAAGAAAGCTATTAACAGCTTTTTACTCCTAGACAAATAAAGGAACTAAACAAATGAATCAAGTCATTAAAGTATACTTAAGATATTATATAAACTATAAGTAAGACAACTAGGTTAAACTTCTACTACTAGTATAGTTTGCCTATAATAGTTTAATAACAGAAACTATACTTGTTACACTATTCTATACTAACTATAGGTATGAATTAGTTACTTATTAGAACTTATTACTAAGTATTATTAATAATGACAAGGCAGGATTATAAGACTACAAACTTAGAGAATTACACAAGAAGCTTATAGAGTAACTTTAGTTTATAGCAAAACGTAATATATACTACTACAACAAGTGATATAGTTAGAAGCTAACGTTAAAAGAGAGAGATAAAGTCTATTTAGTTAGAAAAAACATTAACACTAAAAGACTAAGTAGTAAGCTAGACTATAAAAAGCTTAGACTATTCAAAATCAAATATATTAAAGAACCTTTAAATTATAAACTTATACTACTAAAGACTATAAATATCTATCTAGTATTCTATATTTCCTTACTTAAACTAGTACTACTAGGAGTACTACTAGCTCTACTCATAGAAATCTAACCTGTTAACTCTAACACAGAATATAAAGTTAAGAGAATTCTTAACTATAAGATTGTTAGAGAACAAGTTAAGTACCTAATTAAGTAGTTAGATTACCTATACTTAGAAAACACTTAGGAACCTAAGTTAGCTCTAAACTGCCCCTAGCTTCTTGTAGCCTTCTACTAGTAAAATCTAGGGTTTTCTATATTAAGTAGTTAGAAGGAAAAACTTTAAAGAAACTAGAGTCGAGACCTAGGTTAGAGAAAGAGTTAGAAGAGGTAGAAGTAGAAAGAGCAACCAGACAAGCAACCTTCTCTCCTTTCTTTGTTTGTTTTTCTTCTCGCTCTTTCTCTTTGTATTCTTTCTCTTTAGCAGCATCTAGCTCCTGTAAGGACTTAAAACTACAAGCTATTATGTTATTATAACAGCGTTGTAGGAATTTCTTTTATTTATAGAGACATAGAATTTTCGCTATTATCTCTTCTTCTTCCTCCTTAAGCTTTTCTTCCTGCCTAGCTAGAGCTTTATAGCTATCAAGGAACTCAGGCTTACTGTTATACTTTAAACACCTAACTTAAACACATTTAGAGCAGCAGGTATAATAAGTACTTATAATACAGTTATAACTATAGGTCTAATAGTAGGAACACTTTATAGTAGCAGGAAAACCTTAATTAATAATATTGTTAAGGAGCACTTGTTAATTATAGGTTTTCTTAGAGAACATATTAAAAGAAGAAGGCTAATAACCTTCTAATAATATTTCTTAGGTTATACTTAAGTATAGAGACACGCTAGGCTAAGAAGGAGATAGTGTCACAAATTACATATACACGTAACTAGTAAAGACCAGGCAGTGCTCTAACAGGTTAAGTACTATTATATACTCTTATAGTATCTAAGGATTAGTTAGCATAGCTAAGTAATCTAGGGATTTCATTAGATAGAAGTTATATAACCTTTGTTAATCATTGATAATCAACTAAGCAGCACTAAGCTAGATTAGTATAATTAGAGTAATTATAATAATCATTAAGAATAAAGGTTCTATATATAACTGACATGTCTACTATTAGATAGAAGCTTTATAATTAACTTACTTTAGTTTTTAATATATCTTGTTTTAATATCTTAAGTTTAAGTAACAAGTTTACCTTTAAGTAAACACCTAGTATATCTAAACCTCTTCTCGCATTCTAACCTTCGAGACTTAGTTACCTTTGTTACTTTTAGTACAAGAGTAGGTTTTGTTACACCTAGCGTGTCTCTATACTTAAGTATAACCTAAGAAATATCGCGAACAGGTTAACAACCTTCTTCTTCTTTTAATATAACTACAGATTCTCAGAAGAAGATTAGAGAATATATTTAGCTTTTCTAATAAATTGAAAATACTAGCTACGAAATAATATCTTACTTAACCTGCGAAAAGTCTAGAAAGATATATATTATATCTTCTGTAGCTAATTCTTCTTGTTGCTCTAAGTATACTTGTCTTAGTGTAAAATGTAATATAGAAATACCTTTAATAAGTGATTAGAATGCCCTTGAAAGAGCAGAGGAAAAGCTAGATACTAAAGAGTAGTACACTAGAGACAAGGCTATGTAGCTGGCCTAAGCTATAGCTATAGCCGCTAGCTGTCTTAATCGCCTTATGTATTAGCGCAAGTTCCTAAAGAAAAGAGAAGCAGAGATACTTTGTTATAGTTTAAAGAGTATAGACAAACTAGAAGAGGTAGAGTTAAGAGAAGCAGCTAAGAGAGCGTCTAGAGACGCCTGTTCCTCTACCTCTTCTACAACTAACACTTTCTCTAAGTTTTCTTTAGTTAATAAGACTCTTCCTGATTTTAGTAATCTATCTTTCTAGGAAGGCCTAGGTTTTGTTAGTAGAAACTAGATAACAACTAAGAGCAATTTAGGCCTAACCTAGGTTTCTAAGTATTTTCTGAATATAGGTAATCTAACTACTTAATTAGATATTTAGCTTGTTCTCTAACAAGCTTATAGTTAAGAATTCTCTTAACTTTATATTCTGTATTAGAGTTAATGAGTTAGATTTCTGTGAGTAGAGCTAGTAGTACTTCTAGTAGTACTAGTTTAAGTAAGAATATATAGAATACTAGATAGATATATATAGTTTTTAGTAGTGTAAGTTTATAATTCAATAGTTCTTTAATATATTTGATTTTAAACAGTCTAAGTTTTTTGTAGTCTAGTTTACTACTTAGTCTTTTAGTATTAATGTTTTTTCTAACTAAATAGACTTTATTCTTCTCTTTTAACGTTAGCTTCTAACTATGTTATTTATTATAGTAGTATATATTATGTTTTGCTATAAATTAAAGTTACTCTATAAGCTTCTTATATAATTCTCTAAGTTTGTAGTCTTGTAGTTCTACTTTGTTATTATCAATATGTAACGAAACTACCTAACAGGTCTAAACAAACGTGACTAGTCTCGAAGGTTGGTATGCAGTAAGAAGTATAAGCGCGCGAAGTGTTCACTTAGAAGTGAACTCGTTACTTGTATCAAAAGAGTCAG
>LKUV01000223.1:0-41733 GCA_001414455.1 Hymenoscyphus fructigenus | reverse complement strand
GGGGCACGAGGCGGTGATGAAGCTGCTGCTTGAGACAGGCCAGGTTGAGGTTGACTCAAAGGACAAGGACAGTTGGACGCCGCTGTGGTGGGCTGCTACGAATGGGCACGAGGCGGTGGTGAAGCTGCTGCTTGAGACAGGCCAGGTTGAGGTTGACTCAAAGGACAAGGACGGTCAGACGCCGCTGTGGTGGGCTGCTAGGAGGGGGCACGAGGCGGTGGTGAAGCTGCTGCTTGAGACAGGCCAGGTTGAGGTTGACTCAAAGGACAAAGACGGTCGGACGCCGCTGTCGTAGGCTGTTGAGGGGGGCGAGGCAGTGGTGAAGCTACTCCAGGAGTATGTTTATTAATTATTAACTTCACGTTATACGTATTTTTATAACTTTGATAAAGATGCTTAAGGAAATTGAAGTTTATATATCATAACTAATTCTATTAAATGGTTTCTAATTTGATTAGTAAAACTAGAATATTCTAGCAGCTTCTTTCTATGTTACGTTAATTGTAACTACACGTACGAAGTATAGTCCGCGCAAGGGCGAACAGTCCTCGGTGTAGGTTGTAGAATCGTAGAACTGTCTATTCGAAGATTCTAAGCTGAGGAGAAGAGGAGAGCTCGAGAGAGCTCGAGTCTAAATACAATTAGGCTTCGCTAAGCGAGACCAAGTGATATAAGGCACGTGACAGTCAGAACTGTCACACTGTGGACTGCCTATTTGAAGATTCTAAGCCAAGGAGAAGAGGAGAGCTCGAGAGAGCTTGAGTCTAAATGCAAGATATACTGCCAACGCTGATAAAAGATTCATGCTCCTGAAACGAGCTGCTTAGATATAAAGCTTGTGGTGGTGGTAGATTGTTGGACGCCCTTGAAATTAAAACGAAAAAATGAGTTCTTGTAGCTATAGGTATGTTTAATTCTCTTACTTCTTGTTTCCTGACTGCCACTCCAAGGAAGCCTGAATCAATTGAACTAATCTACGTGAACTTTTGAGAAGTTTATGTGAGAATGCAAAACTGATAGTAAATGAATCGAGTGAGAAGACCGTTACTTTGGGGTATTAAGTCATGTAATTAATTGTGTAGAATAAATTTTCTTCGCATATATACAGTTTTAGACTTTTGATGTTTTGAAATTTGCGGAGGAATGGGCAAGAAACTTAAGTGTGAATCCCCTTTCTGTAGCCAAGTGATAATATATCGTTGCTTTAGCGTGTTTTGAGTGTATGAGTCAGCAAATGTTAAACTATAGAAATAAAAATGGAATACCATTAAAATTGAAAATGCTGCAGCATTCTATCGCGATGATGCTAGTGACCACACTGAGTTTACACTAGAGATTACGTGTCAAGGAGAAAGGGCAGGGGATACGGAAAGAAAATAACAAGTTATGACAGTAAAAAAGTGGGGGAAAATAGAGTAAGTATATTTATTAGTAAAACTGCCCGCTCTACTACGTAAGGCAAAGTCGCTTTTCATTTCAGCCCAGAAGGAGCCTGGAATTTAGTCTTTCACTTGATGTCAGCAATACTCATTCAATCTGTTTTGGGGCAGTACTAACTTGTTGACCCATCATTCGAGTTGAGTGTTTCCTCAAAAATAACTGTTATCTTATCTTTAGCTACACCAAAGAGCACTGCAAGACGTTGAGCTGCATTTCTTGTCCACGGGAGACTAATGCAATCATCCATGAGCTTGGTTAAAGATGTTTTCTCTTCGGTTTCTCTAAACAAAGCTCCAAGTCCCAGAGACTTGGTATCAGATCCATCACTCGACTCATTTGTGATTCCCGATTTTTGCTTTATAGCTGGATTTGGAAGAAGCCTATTAGGATTCGCAGATCTAAGCTCCGTAATTGGACGGTACAGATTGCTCCAATCCCTATGTGGAAAGTCGTAAGACTCCATTTGCTTCATGAGATGAAGATATGATCGTTTATCAAGGCGATAGTCACATGCTTTAGAGTCGAGTGAGCGATTGAAGTTTTCGAAATCCCTCAATGGTAACTTGTTCCAATGGTTTAGGACGAAACAGTTCTTTCTGAGCTCTGTGCCATTGGATACTCCGTTGAATGTATAATTCAAGTTCTCCTTCACTCCCAGCAGGTCGTATTAGATCTGTTGCTGCTCTTTAATCGCAAATATTTGGCTTACCTCTCCTATCTTGTTGTCTGAGATTCTTTTTTCTCTTTCCTTTTGGTCAGATGCTATAGCGGTGATCTGAGGTAGTCAGCATCAATATTCTCCATTGTGTGTCTAGGAAAGAAATGAGATCTTGACAAACCTGAACAAATGTAATCATCATTTCATTATCTCCACTTGCCGGTTCGAGATCTACAACAATAATTGGGTGCCCCCAAGCACTTTTTACCAAATCGCAATAGTCTCTTCCGTCTTCGGGGTTGAAAGAAAGCTTGTGGTGTTCGCAGCAACGAACCTTATCATCATGACGGTGGCTTCGCAATTTTAAGACACATCCTCGCCCAACATTCATCTCTTGTGGTCTTTTTGGATCCATAGTCTGTGTTGTAAGGAGGGTCAAGTACAATAAATTGGCTGAGCTTCTTTTGATTTTGGGATGTTAAAATGTTTGATTCTCAAAAAATAATTGGCAAAATCTCATAAACTTTACGTCGTGTATATATTCTACTCGAACCAATCTTCTAAAATTAGAATAGTTTTGTTCAGAGGAATACTCCCAAGGAGAATTCATTGGCCGGGATATTTGAAACGGTTGCATTACACTGATTATTGCCTGTGTGTCAAATCTAAAACGTTGTCTATGGAAGCCATGAACAATTTATTCTTCCTCTTCAATGTGCTTCAAAGAAATCTGAATTTTGAACAATATATTGTTGAAACCCCAAGGCATCAGGGGTTGGAACGTGAGACAAGTACCATTTTCGAAGCAAGAAAAGCCCGATACAACGTCTCATTTCTACTGTGAATCACTAAACGTAAAGTGAGTTTTGTTGAAGTCCAGTTCAATTGTTAGTTCTTAACCCTGTACATGCTAGAAGAATTCCTGGGCCAACCGTTCGCTTGAATCGTTGTCTAATCTCAAACTCTTTTATTATTCTTTGAATTACAACTACTTCAAGAAATTCGAGTCAAGGGGTGCTACTGAACACATTAGATAAGGAAAGATAATCAAGTAGTCTTTTGAAATTCTCCCCCCCCTGTCTTGAGTCAAGTTCGATATCCAAAATGCGTGATTTTCACTGTAAGTTCTCACTGTTGTCGTCGTATGGGAAGAATAAATAGTTTAGGGTTGGGAGGAAGCTTGTGGACAATTTGGCATGGTTTATTTTAGAGAGGAAGGTTATAGAAGACTTTTGCCTTAAGTGGGGTACTGAAAGCATGAATATCACTAAGAGAAGTGGACGAGGTTAATTGATGGCGAAATTTATTCTACTTATCATCTTCAAACAACTAGTCGGTGATTAAGCTAGCTCTCGACTTCGAAAACATACCCAAAATATTCTGGGTTGCGTCAAAATGTATTCCCAACTCCTCTTTTGTCTTCGCTGGGGTTGTTATTCTCATTTAATCTGCCACCCTGGCTTGCATCGCTAAATTAACTAATAGCCCAGATTTGGCGATCTTGACCTAACTTATCTCTCGATGTAACTGCCGGAGTTCCGGTTCTTAAGGCTGCAGCTACCACATGGCCATCTCGTTATTGTACGACGTTGACAGGGGATTTCTGACATCAGCACGCAAATTGAGGAGGGTTCCACTACACACTTTTCCTGTACCACCTTCTATATTCAATACTGATGATCAAAAGTTCTGACTCCAAGGAGTAGTGTGACTCTTCATTTTTCTGAATTCCCAAGAGTTAGGATTCGCTGGGGGCCAAAGTGGCTGCAGTCTATTGGTTTTGTGCCGCATGGTCAACACCATATCATCCACACAGAACATGGTAGCACAACATGATTTGGACAAATTTCTCACGCTTTTAGATTCCAACGGCTGTAATCTCATCCTTGTTTCCATGCGATCGGAGCCTTCCCGTTGCCTAACCCAGGATAAATGGCTTTCATTCGTCCATTCCACGCCGTGCCAAGCTTCCTTCAGCATGACCGCTTCAGCTGAAAAGGTACTCCAGGGCAAGTAGAAAGCGACATGTACCGAAAGTCTACATTGAAAGAATACTTACCAACCGAAGGCTATATCCGGGTTTAGGCTAAAGACTGTAGAGTGAAAACGTGGGTTTTTGAGGCTATGAAGTTGAAGTGTGGTTTACTGCATCTGCTTATTTTCATATTTCATGTGCAGTTGAGTCGGGTTTCGCACAGGTGATGACAGCAGCCATGGAAGAGTCGTCATCTTTTGAGTTCCGGGACTTAGGAATATCTTCTTCCCTCAACCTTAGTTATATTTTCTACTAAAAATGTAAAACTTAAACATTGAAGCTTGTCGATCTCTTTTTATACGTGGTTGCGTCAAACGATGAGCCTGACACAGCATATTGGATATGTAGGTTCGTCATCGATATAAGTGCAGTGAAGGCGGTGTAGGGATTGAGCTGATATGAACCCACCAGAGCGTTGAACGATTACCCACTATGTCAACGAATACCACGATATACACTGGGTTTTGGAATAACCATTCTAAGGGAGGAGCAGCGGGATCAACACTAACACTTTCCAATCGAAATGCTGCTATCCTTGTTGCTGCTCTGGCAATATTCATCCAAGTCAGTATTACCCATGACGAGAACGCTATTTTCAGATCACTAACCAAAGCTCTATTCAGATCATTGGAGATCGCTTATGGGCTATCATATGTTTCGTCGCGCACCAACTACGAACCACAAAAAAGCCCAAAAATGGATTCTTTCATCAGCAACAAGCAGCTCTACGCAACAACTCTTCTAGTGCCCATAGTCTATGGTTCTTCTCACAAATAGGATGGTCATGGCGTTCCTACTCCGTGAACAGTCCCCGGAAAACTTTACCTTTCGTAGTAATCGGGATTTTCCACCTTCTAGTCTTTAGTGCTGCTAGCATTTTCTCCTCCTACCTTACAACCCTAGATAACGAAGTTCTTGTAAGAAGGAGTCCTTATTGTGGTCCATTATCAACTAGTCCTTGTATTGCTGGCGAAACACCGTTGCCTCTTATGGTTTACTCTGGTAGTTACCAAACAGCTATTTTAGAAAAAAGCAAATACCGGGCTCAAAACTGTTTAGCCGAGCGAGGAACACTTCCAGAGTGCATAGCATTCAAGCACTTGCAATTGAATTGGACTTCAACAAATGTCGCTTGTCCATTTGGCGATTTATGTCTTGGTACCGAAAACAGCTCCTTTTACATGGATACTGGAATGATCAATTCCCGAAATGACTTGGGATTTAATGCAAAAGACGAAGATCAGGTATTCTGGAGAAGAAAAGCAACATGTTCACCCATCACCTCACGAGGTTACACGCGAACGGGGACGAGCTCGATAAATTACACTTATTCGGAAGGGCAAATCGAGTTTCCGAACGAGACTTCTCGTTCTGTGCCCTTTCACTACACTGCAATGTTTTATGGACCGAATCCGACGAGACCAACGAAGATTATGGATGAATTTCTGAAGAATGCGACGTATTTTTATACAAACTTCCGGGAAGCGGCGGGCGATATCTTTAAAATTACACCTACCGTTTATGATTTACAGTTGAGTTTCACCCTTCCTAATTTTACCCGGCATGAAAACTAAGGAACCAAAAAAAAGCGTGGAAGCAACATCTCCGGGGTTTGGCTTCCTCCCCATCGAACCTCTCTCTGTCCCAGATAGTGCTGTCACCCTAATCTTCGCATCGCTACCCACATCAACTTTATATATGTCACCCAGCGACGACCTCTGGCTCTCAGCTCATCGTCTCATGAACGCAACCTACATCGAAACAGACAGGAACAATACCAAAGTAGCCCAACACACCATGTACACCACCGACACCAAAATCTCAGTCCTAGCCTGTGTAGAACAGCATCAAATCTGCAACCCCCTCAACTCAAACTGCACACCCTTCCTCGCATACTCACAAATTCAAAATTACAAATTCCCCGATGAACAACTCCTCTCGACTATTTCCTTGAACGCGCATCAAATAGCCACCGCACGAGCAATTTTGCGAGCAGCTTATTACTCCTCCATAGAAGTCATAGTAACCGGACTCAACAAACCACTTCTAGCTCAGGAGATAGCTTCAGATAAAGGTTCCATCCCCATACCATCGAACCAATGGATTCTCGAAGCAAGTAACCTCTTTACTATAGGTCTTGCTAGCTTGCAACAAATCCTCCTGGATTACATTACCGGTCCTCCAGCTCAATACATGTCAATTCTACCTCCGAATCAGACTGCCATCACTGATAACGATCCCCCATTGAGATGGTTATGTGAGAAACAAATTGTGAGACGGAATGATTTCACGAATTTCAGTACGCTAGCTCTTGGCCTCATTCTGGGATTTGGAGGACTTATCATCATCCTGAGTCTCTCACTGAAATCGTTACTGAGGTTCTTAGGCGAGAAAATGGAATGGAAACAAAGGGCGTGGTGGGCAGATGGGACAATACAACTTCAACGGAGAGCTTTCGAAGCGGTGGGAATTCGAGGGTGGAAGTTTGGGCATTTGAAAGACCCTAATGAGATTTCTGTTCTGGACAGGAATATAAGGTGGAGTACATTGGAGAATTGGGAAGAGGGTTGTCGGACACTTCCTCTTTACGAAGACCGGAAGGTTGGGAAGAATCTTCCGCTGATGGCTCAGATCATTCAAGGTATAACGATTGGGGAGGGATCATCAGTTACTTCTCTCGATAAAGCGACTGTTGTTGACGTGAAAGAGTTAGCCGAGGGTGTGAGATCAGAAAACAGCGACGATGATGGCTCGTTCAAGTCGATGTCGATGAAGTCTGGGAGCCATTGCGATAAGGAATTTTGAAAGTGGAGGGCATTTTCCTTTACTTTCGTACTTGGGAATTTATGTGGAAGTAAGGTGTTCTAGACGGGAGAGAAACTCTGGTCAATGTTTGGGAACTTGATAGAAATTAGGAATTTCCCATAGTATTTCATCTATAATCTTTCGCGACTTGGCCCTAGGAGAAATGAACTATCAACTACAACTAGATGTTGAACTATTCGGTTCTTATAGCATCCCGCGTACCTATATCAGTTAGGTGAAGGTTTCAAGGCTACAAGCATGAAATAGATGTAGACTTTCGGTTTGCTTCAAAATCCTGTATACTTTCTCAGCTGGCGCCATTCTACTGGAAGGAAGCTTGGCAAGGCGCGTAATGAACAAGTCAAAGTGTGGATCAACTGGGTATGTTGTGTTACATTGTAGCTGCACCGGTGTTGTGAGCGCATAACCAATGAACTGCCACCACTTTGGTCCTTAAAACTGGGGATGTATTAGGCTGGCGCCTTACAATACACAGTGTGAAAAAGTACGTGAAAACTCGGGTTTGAATGAGGCTAAGTGGGAGAAAAAGTATGGTGCAATGCGGCCGTACAATGCAGTTCTGAAACATATCTGCAGCTGACGTGTAGTTGAGCTGAACTCTGCCCTGCCTGAGTCTCCCGCTACATTTTCTATCCTACACTTAACCCAAAACCACCTCTCTTTTTTCAGCCAGTCTTGATAGGTAAGTAATGTCCAGCCAATATCTGTATATTTTGCTTTCTGCCACTATAATGTGTGAAATATTTAAGCTGCGGCGAAGGACGAAGCTATTTTGCGCAGCCTCGCTGACCTTGGTCGTTTTCAAGCAGTCTGACCGCTAGAAGATATCCCAACGTGGAGGACAAGATTGAAGAGGTATGAAAATTCTTCAGTTCTAGACATTACATACTCAGATTCCGCAGCTCGATACGCCGGTTATGCGTCTTCAATCAACAGTCTCTTACTCAACACACTATAAACAATGACGAGCGGGACTATGTTGGGGCGGAGTGTGATGGGGTGGTCAATTCTCTTCGGCATCGAGTTAGAGCTCCTGCTAATACCCAAGCCTGGCGTTGAAGTGAAAACCTGGGAGGATGTCACGAAAAAATTGAGTGAACTGTTGTCGGAAAAGACCATCAAGAACGAGATATATGATAATGAAACGAGCAAAAATTACCACGTTTGGACTATTGCAGGAGAAACCCTTGGACAAGATCGCATATCAACGTGGGGTGTTGAGCTTATTTCAAACATCTGCGCTACTGAAAAGAGAAGTTTTTGGAAATACGATCAGGAAGTCTTGTGGAAATGCGTAGAGAGCCACTTTGATATCGTGCCAACCGAAGCGTGTGGAACACATGTGCACGCCTCCTTTAACAGGAGACAAGGATGGGGCTTGAGAAGGTTGAAAGACTTAGCCAGGGCGGTAGTTCATTTCGAACGGTGTATCGATTCTCTGATGCCACCACACCGTTTGCGGAACATGCATTGTCGAAGCAATCGCTACAACCCCAATTTCCGACAAGTCGATGAAATGAAAGAAGTTTTCCAAATGATTGAAGAAATTGAAGGGCGGGATGCCCACTCAAGGCTCGCCAACCTACTCTCGCCCGATACACGTTGGTACCGATGGAACTTTGGGCATATGGAGGAAAGCAACCCAAACTATCGCACTGTTGAGTTCCGGCAACCTCCAGGATCCACAGGCGTCGAAAATGCAAAATTTTGGGCCCAGTTTACCCTTGCTTTCATATCAGCCGCTTACCATTGGCCTCGTCATGTTAACCCAGATAATTTGGCAACCATGGCAGAGCTTCGTGAGTTCATCGACTTGGGGAGTGGCTCCACTAAGAGTGTCTTCACCAAAGACGCAGACAGATCTTACCTTGATGAATTCTTCAAGAAGAGCCCCAAATTACCAGAAGGCTTTTATGCTGAGGAGCCTTTAACCTCCCAGGACCTTGTTCAGATGCGTCCTAAAGCACGTAGAGAGTCTATAGCAGACGCGAAGCTACATGCTTGGATGGATGAATTGCCACTCAATGAAGCATCGGAGGACGAAGATTGATCACCGATAAAGTGTGCGAGATAGGTTTTTGTTACTCTTGTTGGCTTGTGTGAAATGTCGAAAGCTCCTGTTTATGATAAGAGTGTCAAGTGGGGTGAGTTGGGAATTTGGTCAAGCTTTCGAAGAAACACTGTATTGATGAATTTATGATATTCCATATCTAATTATTATCCCTTCCAGGGTCGCTGTGAACATGTTTGAAATTCCAAGATTGCGAACACTACTAACTCAAACCTCATTCAAAAAACTCAATTTTAAGCCTATAATGATTTTCAGACAAAAGTCTATAATCCTCTCTTTTTGTGTAAATCTTCGCTGCGTTAATGTTGTGATGCGGGGCCCTGAAATCTCAAAATCGCTCCACTTTTCAAACATATTCACAGCGACCCTAGAAGGGATAAGTTGATTTGGCCAGCCATGCATAGCAGACGGCGAACAGGCGATTCCGTAGCCAGAGCTGTTCGTAGTTAACTGAGTGCAATACCGGGTTGGGGTATCGAGAGATGTTCAACTTAGATATAAGAAAGAGCTAGTCCGGGGAAATATGTGGCAAAATCACAAATATGAAAAGCACAAGCTCTGAATAAGAGGGAGACTTTAAAAATACGCGCCATTGTTCGGGAATTGTTGAGAACATTTCTGGACTTTTCTGGGCACCAATTTTTTTTTGTTTGGAGACAGACCGGAAGAATCATTCCAAGTTTGAAGTCACTTTGGCCGTCTGTGGCAATGCAATACTGTCGAGATTACAAGCAAGAGAACGACCAGAAATCGAATCGTTCGGTTGCGATTCTTGTAGCATCCCATGTCCGAGGTATTTTTGGGTCCACCGATACCTCACGAAACTTCATGCGCTATATGTTTTAAAACACTTACTCCACAGAAACAAGAAATCGCCATCGGAATATTGCTTTAAGAAAGTTGAAGATCTATCAGAAGCATAAATGCTCAACGTTGATCAGTCAAATAAATAATTTCAAAGATGCAGGAACACTTGCAGCTGAGACAAGTTTCCAACCAGATCGCCTCGCCATCAATGCAAGCCCCCGGATTGCCCTCAGCCCTCTAAAACATTTCGTCTCAAAAACTCGCCTAGAAATTCCAGAGCTTGGGCTTGGGATGAACACCTCCAATCTGAAACTCATAGGATTGTTAAGATATAGATCTAGAAGGCCATAGCGTTTCCGTTTACCAAGTATTGGTTCTCATGGGTTCGAGAAACGGTTGGAAATGAGGCTCATCAGCCAGCCACGATCGCAAAAGAAATATTATAGCTCCGTAGAAGACTAGTACTTCCGGGTTGAAACGACGATAATTTCATTCATCAAGGAAGCAGAAAAAGGAAATAGAGGGAAGGATCTCGACATTGAAAATCAATAGATGACGAGATGATCCTCACCGACAAAAAAGGAAGATCTTTGGATCATGGGAACAATTCAACGAAAAAGACAACTGCCGGCGATGATCCGAATAATTCGTGGTGCTTGGCACATGCAAGTCTGTAGGCAGCGAAATAAAAAGTTCAGCAGAACAGTGAACACGAAGAGGTTGGGGGCCGTGATGTCAAGAGATTCGGACTAAATCGGACGATCCGACTCCCAGCGTGGTGATGTAGAAAATGAGGGGCTAGACAGGCTTTTGAGGGCGTCGATTGGGTTCCTGTACGATCGGAAATGGGAGCATCCGCTGAGATAAAGCAGTGTCTCGGACTTGGGGACACAACGAACGAAGTCGCGATTTCTGAAAACAACACACCGAGGTGAAAGAGTTGGGATTTATCGGCTTTCGATTCCAAATCAATGTCAGATCGCCAGCGAAAGGATTGTAAATACGTACGATTTATTGAGATATAGGTTTGCCAAGTAAGGATTCATGATGCACGAGGAAAACCCACAAAAGATAGAAGAGCTTGAGCGGGGATTGTCCAAATATTGTTTTTTGAGGCAGGGCTGTGGGATCCGCAGTCTACAAGGCTGTTTGGACCCCCTTCAAAGACCGGCTTGAATATCAAAAGCTCATGTCGAGATGCTTCAACTTCCCCTGTCATCCAATCTTTTTTGGACGACAAGATAGTTGTGATTCGTGCTTCTGATGGTTATGGCTCAGGCCAAGCATTGAGGAATAACGCCCCAAACCTGCCGTTGAACGATGGTGGGCACCGTGAGAGGGTTGGTGATCTTCATGAACATGAGAGGCTTGTGGTGGCGTCGAGGGCGTCGTATTTTGTGAAGCTGAGAAGGGGAAAGCGCGGATGGATGTGTGTTGAAAGGAAGGGGTAAGCCCAAGGGGATGAGGTAAGGGGAGGGGTTCAACCCACCATTGAGGGACGCTGCAATTCGGGGCGGGGGAAGCTCCCGCAGCTGGCTTCAAGGACAGGGAGGGGAACATGGCTGCAGTGTGTGCAAAGTGATCCCAGCTCAATATCATGCGAATTGCGTTGAATGCGGGAGGTGGGAAGAAAAGATGGAGGTGTAGGAAGGCGAGCGAAGGGCTTGATCAATTGTCATGTGTCCTCTTTTCTGTTCGCTCTACAAAGGCTTGAGAGGGAATAATTGCTTGTGTTTGCGAGTCGAGGGACAGGGAAATAGTTCCGGGACTGAAGCGGGAAGTACCTTATGATAACGAATTCGAAGGAAATTTAGAGATTGCAAAGCTCAAGATTACAAGCAAAAGCTCAGAGCTCAACAAATCCCGAGTTCCCGAAAACCTAGTGCTACCGGTAGTGTCCATTTCTAGGCAAACTGCTAACCCAGTTGATGGTAAATTACGCGGCCGAGGTCTAGACAGCCCCCTTTTTAGGCGTACCTTGGCCTCTCGATGGGACAACGTCGGACGCGGATCGGACGTGGATCGGACGTGGATCGGACGTGGATCGGACGATCTAATCCAACCTTATATTGAATTAAACGTTTGTAAGCCTCGCCTCTCAAATTCTTTTTCCTCCTTCTAGCGTTCTGGACTGTGCCACATTTCACGGAATATCGAAGTACCGGGGAGAGACTCGCAATGGTCGATTTTTAGGTGTAGACTACCGGCTGGATGCCGTGCTTGTACCCCTATGTAGTGGTTCCTTGGACCTTTCGCATCATACACTTTTCCCTTCCTCCCCCTCTGCTTTCTGGCTCGTTCTGGATCCTCAAACTGCATCTGGAATCAGTCGATTACCTCCGCCTCTTGGCCCAGGGTGTAAATCTCTTTTCCATGCGCTGGTAGATATTGCCTGTGCTCCCTTGTCACCCCAACCTCTCCACCCAATCGCACCAGTGGAAATATTCCCCCCGCATGCCCCCCTCGCAGATTTCACCCAGGACTCTTCCAGCTGGACTACAGCTGCCAATCATCTTCCCAGTTAGCCACGCTCATCGGCGACCACTTTGCTCTCAAATCCATGATATTGCAGTCCTCCTGCTGCTGTTCCGACCAAGCTGTTTCGGGCTTCTCCACTCTCCAGCGATTTCCAGCACTCGTCCTCCGGATGGAACAAGAGCTGGACCTGGAGCACGTCAATCTGAGAGTTGGCGCATGAGGCAGAATCGAGCTCTGCATGCACTGCTTGAATTCTCCGTTGAGTTTACCCTCCACCACCCACTTATCGACATCCACAATTTCACAATCCCTCGAGCAAATCACCTCCGTCCCCCGTTCCTTTTCTGGTGGCACTCCCCCATCTGGCAGAGACCACCCGTTCTTTTCAGCCTCTTTCCTCCTAAATCATGTCCCTCACCCGTCTCTCTGACGTTCCCTCTAAGACATCGGGCTTGTAATCCGTCTCTGGACATCGCGAGATTGCCCCAATAATGCTGTTGCCTCGAGTGATCGCGGCGGCACTGGCATTGCGACAAACGCTTGAAATACTTCCAACAGAATATTGTTCACCACAATGTCGTGAGTTGTCACCTTCTTCCCCAGATGGTGTTGCTGATGATGCGCCGTCCGTCCCGTCTTGGAATCTTTTGCTAATCCCCGGAAAAGCTGCCTGTTTGACGAATATAAAAACCTTTAACACGACCACTTCCTGTGTAGGAACTTCTCCATTTATTGTTAACTGTGGAGGGTGTCAACAATGCGTTGGATCCTATGCGATTCAGAACGGCACCGTGGAACGATTTTCCGACATTCAGTCTTTATTGACAGCCCAGATCAGTCGTTGTGCAGATACAAATGCGTCCGTGGAAGTCGCCGCAATAGTATCGCAAGCTTCGCGGGTATCTCAATATATAGCGACTGCCACGATAATCGCCAGTGCCCCAACCGTTACTCCCACTCCAGATGATGGTAAAAATACCCAGAACATCTCCCCATTCCTATGGAATGCTAACAAAGCATAGCATCATCCACGGCATCAGCAGCAGCAGAATCAGCAACAACCACCGCCTCCTCCCCAACAAGCACCTCCACCTCCTCGCCCGAATCGACCTCACCAGCAGCCGGCCCCGGACCACAATTAAACCAAACCTGGATCGCCGGCCCAGTAATCGGTTCCATCCTCGGAATGTCCACCGTCTTCATAGTAATCTACTGCACCCGCCGCAAACAACGCCGAGAAGAAGAATGGGAACTCGCAAACCTCGCTCCCAAAGAAGTGAGGGAAGACGACGAGGAATCCGCCGCTGCAACCATGCAGCAACCACCCGAAGATAACGATGGAGGAAAGGCGCAATTGCATAGTGATTGTGTCCCAGTAAGGGAAATGGAAAATACAGAAGTTGTTGCTCCTGTGGAACTGCCGGCTCTGGAACCAGTGGGACAGGAGATGTTGACGCCGAGAGGAGATGTGGAAAGTGATAAGGAGTGGCCTTTACCTATTTCGCCATTGCCAGCGCTGTTTGCGATGACAGAAATTCGAGATGAGAGGATGGGGGTGGAGGAGAGCCCGAAACACGAGACTTTTTATCATCCTTGAAGGGATAGAATTGGATAGGAAAAATTATTTAATGATGGAAATGAATTATACGACCACGACTGCGTTCAGGAAGAACTGCACGAACCGTCACCGCCGAAGGGAAATTTACCCAGGGTTGGCGAGAGTAATAGGTTATGGCTGGTCCTTTGGACACGATCAACAAACCGAGTTTGGAGATGCCATATCAAAATAGCTCGGGGCTATTGATGGAAGGGAAGAGATCGACGTCAGGTCTTAATGTCACCACAGTCCGCTGGAAGGCGTTGAAGAAAACTGTTGGATACCAAAAATATCTGGTTGACCTCGACGAACGATTGCTGAATCTGATGGATGGACAATGAAGATGGAGTCTGATACCTCGCCAAGGGTCGAACGCAATCTTTCAAGATGGGGAAACAAGCTTGTACGGACAAACAGTGGATGATGTCGACAAGTTAAAGGGGATAAATATTGGGAAGTGAGTTGGATAATGGGTGGAAAGGCGTCTGTGGCGTTAAGAATGTGGGAGAATACACGAATGTGTCTTGACTTTTTAGTCGATCTAATAGTGTCTTGAAAAAACAATATATAATCAGATACCCCCGCAATCTGCTCCCAGGACAAGAATATTGTCCTCGTCTAACTCTTTTCTTCTCATATTTTGTAAACTCTGTGTGGCACTATCCCTTTGGTCCGCCATGCACCTCATGTGTGCGCGTGTTAGTGACCCCGGTGTAAAACTAAGTGAGACGAGGGCAAGACCAGTCAACCCCACCAATAAAAAGGACTACTAAAACAGTACCCTCCTAAAACAGGACCAATAAAACACGTCAAATATTCGATATGCGCCTCTATTCAGTATGCTAATGCACGTGAGTTGTATGGCGAACTAAAGGAATACCATATGCTGGTGTGGTCCAGGAACAATGCTTGAGATCTGGTCATCATATGAAAAAGACATGGAAAGTAGCTTGCGTCTGAAAAGGAAGGGAAAAAAAGAGAATAGGTATGACCATACAAACAGGAAAACATAGATGGAAGCCATCTGACCTATTCCACTCGAAAGTATTGGTCAAAATAAAGGAGTGGAGGGGCGCTTTCCATATCTACGAATTTAGAAACAGATAGTTTGAAACAAAAACTTGCTGTGATCTGGATGTATTGGATTAAAGAGCTACAGCTAATAACTCGACTTCGAGTCTCCAAGCCAGAATAGCCCAGTCTTTCAGTATCCGATCCTAGAAAAGAACGCCAGTGCTATGCAAGTTGCCCCATTGAACGCCGAATCCTTACAATGAAGCCCTCTCAAGCCCGACCCACTCTGAACGATAGGATCTAAAATTGTAAGCAGTGTGTACAGTGAAATATTAAAAACCGAGTCCGACTTACATCGTTCTTCCCAATACCCACGATATCATCTTCCGCAACTCTCACACCACCAGCACCCTCAACATAAGCAAGTGGTGCATCACCAATAACCTTCCTAGCACATTCAGCAACGGTAGTGTTTTTCTTAACCAAAACACAATCTCTGAAAACTGCAGTACTACTATTCGCACCACTGGAGAAACTCGATACGTTCCGAACTGGAAAGACGGGTACTAAACCAAGTAATTCTGCGGCACGAGATAGAACTTGCACGACTCCTGTAGAACCGAATCGATACAGCACCATATCTTTCATATTCTCGAGTCTTGTTTTCAGTTTCTCGTCCATCTCCTTCAATCCACCACCTTCGGGGTCGCCGTCGGCAATGAGATCTTCTCTTGTGTCTACGAATTCGGAGCCCTCGTGGTAGCGTATAAAGCCTTGTTTGGCTAATTTTCGAAGGAAGATTTCGGATATGGCAGAACAGAGAACGATGGATTTGGGGTCTTGCATCTTGGCTATCTTGCTGATATTCTTGTCCGCATCTGCGTGATCGATTTTATTGAGTGCAATAACAGTAGGGAATTTCTCATCGGTAAATGCGTTTACCACCGCCTTTACGGTTTCATCAGACCAATGCTCGAGTGGTTCCTTCAAAGCCATTTTGTCCAAAGTTCTGGCGATGACCTGTGATGTCGATCCATATCCGGAAAATTGGCCTTGGAGAGTTTCAACTGCTGTAGCCTTTACAGCAATATGCCGTCTTTTGATGGAACCCCATTTCTGCATCAAATTTCCGAGAATCCATTGTACGATTTCCGACCGTAACCAAACGATATCCTGCGAAGGATCGTAGCCTCTTGTCGCTTTTCCCTCAGCATCCGTTGTCCCGCTCACATCAACCACATGTACCAGCGCATCGGCATGCCGCAAATCGTCCAGGAATTTATTCCCCAATCCCTTGCCCTCGTGTGCTCCCGGTACCAGACCCGCGACATCCAGAAGTTCTATAGGAACCGACCGTCGTCCTTCAATACACGCGCCATAATTCGGTTTACATCGATCGGAGACATTGAATCGTGCGCAAGGGCAGTCGATTTGAAGGTACCCGATCGCGCGCTGGGGGTCTATAGTCGTGAAACTGGCAGAGAATATTCAGCAAACTTGTAACGAGTGGTTTGGTTCGATGAAGTCTCCTTACGGGAAGTTACCTGCAGGACTTGTGAGCGCAAGTTCGAGAATTGGAGACGGAGCGCATTTGGTTTACCCACCGACTTTGGAGGTGGCATCTGTCAAGCTGTTCAGAGTTGAGCTTTTGCCTGAGGAGGGCTTGCCTACGAGGCCGATTAGAGGCTCTCTTCCCATTCTGAATAGACGGAAGGCTGGTTGTGAGGATGTTTTTGGGTTGTGAGCGGCCTCTTTTTTCCTACTGGCGTTGATGACTTTACCCCACCATCAGGGAAAACTCCGGGCTGTAGGACCTCACGCCACTTCAAAACCTTCACTTCCTCCTTCCTGGTTTCCATTCAAACTTATCAAAATGTATTTATGGAGCTTCAATGCGACGAAGAAACATGAGACTGTCAACGATTTTGGGGGGAGGGGAGAGGGGTGGCTAGTTTTTTTCGTTTGACTGGTGGCCACCGGTGGCCTGACAACTTTTGAACTCAGGATCAAGTTGATCTGTTGAATATAAAGGTTTTGGGAAGCAATAGGTGATATTCTTGGAAGTCTTCTTGGACCGCCTCCTTCTCGATCGATGAGATTGATTTAGCACCCCCACGGGTTTTGTTGTCATTGCGTTTCATTGTTTTGTTTGTCTATTATGAAGCGGTAGAAGGAACAGCAAATAGTATAGAGCTGGACTCAAGTCAAAGTTATGAGCTCTTCCGTTGAAGTTAGTTTGTAAACATCGATTTTTCCGTCACTCATTTATTACAAGTATGCGATTTTACGACAAATTATTTTCGCATTCATTTACCTAGTGCGCTGGTCCTGTGCCCCAGATACAATCCCTCCCCATTACCATATCAACAAATCTGTCGTGTATATTATTCCCCTCCGAGATCAACCCCACACTTCTACCTAGAAGGTCTAGTTGAAGTGTCAAGCATCCCAATTGACTCATTTAAGGAGCTCAGCTCAAACTTCCTCCCAAGAGAGAGTCCCAAGAAGTCAAGACCACACCAGGAGTTGGAATCTCGCCTTCATAGTCAAGTCGGGTTTCCTTGGCGTATTCTGGGCATACCTGCAGTTTATTATGAGACAATTCCTTAACCAAACCGAGGATATGTTGCCTAGAATTGAGATCGTCCTTCTCATCGGTGTTGTACAAGGTGAGTGTGAATTTGTTAATTTGTTCAGAGCCGCGGAAGAAACTAATGAGCAAATTACACAATGAGACCATATCGGAAAAGTGGACCATGATATCGAGTTTCTCAATGGGGGCTTCGTAGAGTGGGTTTGCACGATCCAGAAGTAGGTTCACTACTGATTCCTTTCGGTTACCGTGACTGCAGTTGATTAATTCATATGACTTGTAAGAGTGAAGAGGGAGAACTTTATAGATGCTGAAGGTCAATAAAGACACTCTTAATCTGCTTGATAGCGGCCGAATTAAGGTAGTTGAGAGATCGAATCCAGTGGTTTTTCTTAGCCCTTGCCTCAATGAAAAACCTCGTTTGTGTCGTTGATGTCGTGAAGCATGTCATAGACTCGGCTTTTACTCTCAACCTCGTTCGGTTGAAGCTTGAATCCCTTGACAAAGCCTGGAGTTTCGGCGTTATCGGATCGTTGGTTTCATTTTGGTCCTCCAAAATGTCTCTTATTTCGCTTGCGTCGACGAGGAGCCGGCTTGCCCTTGATCTTTGTGGTCGAGCTGCCGCTGATGGTTACTTGCTTCATCTTATCATCAAGCAGATCAAAAGAAGCGGTATAGCCTCGAGCTTCCTCATTAGGTGAATAAGTCAATGTAAAGCCTTGGAAGTCGGTGTTCTGAGCAACCACGATAGTGCATAGGGTCCATTAACACAATCTCTGCCCGCGTAACCCACACAAGCGAACGAAAGGAACGTGAGGAGCCCTGCAAGAATAGAGAAACGCATATCGTAGTCTTTTGAGTCGATGGCTTTGAGATTTCGGAGCTGGAAGCGTAATAGAATTGGTCACAGAGTTACTAAAGAGGAAAAGGTGTGCTGTGTTGAAATGAAGGTATTTTTCGAAAGAATGTTTGGATTTTTGAATGAGCATGGAAATAAAATGAAGGGTTTCACGAAAGTGAGAGACTGGTTTTTCAAAGTTGAAGAATGAATGATGATAATAAAATATCAACTGAGTAGAGGTTGAGATTTACTTATACCTCTAACCAACAAACCCCGCCCATCTCATAGATTGCGAACCAACACAGGATCATTACACCTCTTTGCCTCTGGTTCAGAAAGACAATCCAGCTCCTTAGCAAAGAGTAGAAATTCTCGTTGAATTACTATTTTTTCTTGGTGTTTTGCCTTCGGTCTGCATACACAAGCTCTAGGCGAGTTTTGGGGACTGCATGTCGTAGCATCGTACATACTCCGCCTAGAACTTCTGATCCTCCACAGGATTCGTTGCGTGTATCGACCCAAATCAAATGAAAGAAAGAGCTAACAACCAACACCCTGAAGCATGGTAAAGAAAATAATATCCAATTCGATCGCTTGAAAATTTGGTATTGAGTGGTCTTTTTATAGAAACCTCTCTGCGCAGCTCTTTGCCACTCAATCACCTCAACGAATAATCAAATTGTTATAACGACTTTTTCGGTGTTGCACAAAATTTTATGAGCGGGTTCTAGAAATCTCCGATTTCCTGCTCACATAATGATATGGTTAATGTTCGTATGTATAGTACACTTAAATCCGACCCCGCATCAGTCCTATCATTCTCATGCAAGTGGGATGTGTAAACTACATCATGCAATCAACGGAATACAAGGTTCAAATTGTGAATTACCTGGATAAAATTTTCTGAGCCAATGATAGAGAAATGTCGGCTATTTTTATTAGATGCATGTCAAGTTACACAACCGCTGCATGATGACAATGCATTCGTTTTGCAACCCTTTCACTTTAATAACTCCTCAATCCGATTTATATGAGATCCATTTTCTTTCTTCTACTTTTTATTCTTCATTCTCCTTACACTTTCACCGCCCACGAAGAAAGAACCCGGAGCCCTTTTCTTGACCTATAACACGCAGTCTCGCTAGAGAATATTCTTATTCTGCCATGGCTAACTCCACCCCAGAAGAAATGCTCCTAGGCGAGTATCTTCTTCGCCGCCTCCACCAACTAGAAATAACCACCATCTTCGGCGTCCCCGGAGGTTCGTCCACTGTCCCGACCCTCTTCTTCCCAAATAAACTAATTCACGTAGACTATGAGCTCCCTCTCCTTGACCAAATCCCACCATCCCAATGGTCGGGTTCTCCAAACGAACTAATAGCCGCCTACTCCGCCGACGGCTACGCCCGAATCAAAAACTACGGTGCCTTCATAACAACATTTGGACCTGGGGAAACATCTGCACTTTGTGGAATCGCCGGGAGTTTTTGTGAGAGTGTGCCGGTTTTACATATTGTTGGGTATCCAGGAGTGAAGGCCCAAACTAATGGAAAGATCTTGCACCATACTTTGGGGGATTTGAAGTACGAGTAAGTGTTGCCCTACCTTGTGATACGAGTGAGAATATGTTGAATAGGTAGCTGCAAGTTGCTAGGTTGGATGATGCTGATTTCAAAGGAAGTCATTATTTGAAAATGTCTGGTGAGTTCCAATGATTTTATTTTGGTTTGACTTCATTTCAGATTTCCAAATTCTAGACTAGGTGACTTTGGTAAACGCGGAAGACGCCAATCATTCATTCTGGATCGCACAACATTTTTCTATCTAGTTCTTGGGAGGTCCACCTCACCTCACAAACTATAAATCTCAAGTTTCATTTTTTCCGAAAGAATTACACTGACATCGACAACTCATTAAATAGCCGAAATTACTTGTGCAGCAACAGTACTCAAAAGTGCCGAAGAAGCACCCCATGAAATCGACAGAATGATCAATGGTAACCCCTCAAGATCCCTTTGACTCCCCCTTGTCGTTACTTTTTAACGAGTAATTTGTCAGCAATGATCTACCACAATCGACCAGCATAGTCAGTTCTCTCTTCTTTCTTTTCCGAAAAACCACTAACATCTCACTCAAGTCTCGGCTTCCCAGTCGATTTACAAACCACGAAAATCACCACCAACCAACTCAACGTTCCTCTTATTCAAAGTCTTGCCGTCGAGGAGAAAGATATTCCCAAAATCAGGGAAACAGCTTCAAAAATCTTTGATCGCGTGAAAGGGAGTGTGAGACCTATAATTATCTCAGACGGCGGTATACTTCTACTCCCCCTCATAATTCTTCTCCTATTTACACTCTAAACCTGACAAACAACTAGGAGTATCAAGGAATCAAGTTCAACAAGAAGTTGAAATTCTCGCCACAGCGCTCAACTGTCCCATCTTTACAACTCTCATGGGGAAAGGATCCGTCAATGAGCAGAATAAACTATTTTGCGGTGTGTATGGGGGAAAGGGAAGTTTACCTGATACAATCAAAACAGTTGAGGGATCAGATTGCGTTCTCTGGGTTGGAAAATTTTCTGTAAGCAATTGGGTTCGCAACTAGCGAATGATAACTAATAGGAGTTTTGCAGAGCGATTTCAATACGTAAGTTAAGTCCTGGAGTAAATGAATGACCTCTGAAACTCGCTTAACTTTCAAAAACTTAGGGGCGGTTTCTCAGAAAATGTGGCACCAGAAATTACTATCGATTTTCAGAGGTTTGAGGTCAAGGTAATATCCAATCACTCTCCCCTCTTCCAATACAATGCCAGTAAACTTGCTAAAATTAACAACTCGAAGATCGGAAACGAAACCTACCCAGGAAATATCAAATCCCTCCTCCTCGAATTGATTGAACAAATCAAGACCCAAAATCTAGTTGGGAAATACGGGGATGGCATGCCATGTACTCCGTACCCAGCATACAAAGAATCAGAGGCAGTTGATATTAAGCATAAGTGGTTGTGGCAGGTATTTCTCACCCCCTCTTTCTTCTCCTCATTTCCCACATCCCTTGAAGACCACAAAATCTAAATTCACGAAATAGAGATACTCCAGCTTCCTGAAGCCTTCCGATATCCTCATAACAGAAACAGGTTGTTCTCAGGCGGGAATGGTCGAAGCCCATCTTCCGAGTGGAACTCAAATGTTTACGCAAGCTATTTTTGGCAGTATTGGGTATGCTCCCGGCGCTGCTGTGGGAGCTTCATTTGCTGGTAAAGAATTGAATGCCCTTAGTAAGAAGGGGGAGGGTCACAAGAGATTGGTCCTCGTAGAAGGAGATGGGAGTTTACAACTCACAGCCCAAGCCTTTTCGGTGTTGCTGAGGGGAGGTCTGGTACCTGTTATGTGAGTTAAATCCTGGGATCCCTCTCCTGGCCACTTCCTTTCTCGTTTTCCTATCAAATTCTCATCAGCAGTGAAATTGCTAATTTTCAAAATAGTTTCGTGATCAACAATGGAGGGTGAGCCTCCGTGCCTCAACCCCCATTCAAGAAACATTGTGCTGACAAAATCAAATAGCTACACAGTAGAACGTCTAATCCACGGTCTCCACGCGCCATACAACAAAATCCCACGCTGGGAATACACCTCTCTCCTCAAAGTCTTCGCGCCTGATATTGAGTCTAAGTCCTATCGAGTTAGTACAGCGAAAGAACTCGATGCTCTTATGAAGGATAAGGAGTTTAATGAAGCAACTCATGCACAGGTAAGTGATTTTGTTTCAAACCAAGAGATGAATTGACGGGAAAAGGGAAGATGGAGTTAAATTTTAGTATATGCTAATTCTTTTGTTTTAACAGTTGGTTGAGGTTATGATGGATGAATATGACTGCCCTACTTCGATTGAGATCATTGGGGAGACGGCGGCTAAGCATAATGCTGGGTGATTTTCGTTCTATAATTTGATAGTATGGGCAACGGGGAAGTCAGAAGGGATAGGCAACTTACGTCTATAAATTGTTTCCTGACGAATTGCTACTTACTCCCGATTGGAATAGGGTTCTGAATTTTATTGTATTGAGCTATTTTGAGATATCCCGGGATTTTATAATAATGGATTTTATAATAATGGATTTTATTTACCAAAATATCATGGTTGGTGTTCAGGGAAGTGTGATGGGGATGCAACCAGTGGCTCCTTTGCCTCAACGTCGCGCCAATATGGAGAATATGGTGCTCTCTGCTCGGGAGTTGGGACTCGAGGTCACTGTCGGGGGACATTGAGAGAGCCAAACTTGAGGGCGATCAGCGCTGTGGGACATGGGCAGAATCAATGTCCTGGCTTTTGGCTCGACCTCCGAGGCCTCAGAGGGCGTTGAGGGCGTTGAGGGCTGAGGCGCCACCGAGGCCGACAAGAGGGAAGGAGCGACCTGTTGGGTTTCGAGACGAGGTGCAAGGGGTCACCACAGAGGTTGAGGTCGTCTCGTCTCGACCCCCTCGCGAGACAGGAGTTCGGTCGCTCCTTCCCTCTCTAGCTGCGATCGCGACGAGTGGCCCCACTGTGACGGTAGCGCGAGCAAGAAGGGAAGGCACGACTCTCAACACCTCCAGAGTATAACCCCCGCCCCCGCCTCCATTTAACGATCTTACAGAACCTATACAGATTTTATACAGATTTTATACAGATTTTATACAAATTTCATCAGAAACCCTGTGTGCATATCTCGAACGATCTGAGGCTAAAGCAATCAGGGTTAGGGAAGGACAGGGACTGGCAAGATCCACCAAGCCTTGGGTACGGAAACGGCGCAGAGATAGTACACCGCCAGAGCAGGTAAGTCCAAACCGCGAGGGCAAATTTACGGAGCAGGAGCAGAGGGCAGCGAAGAGGGCTACAAAGGGTGATGGTTCTTGCAAGGCGAGCTCTTCAGAGACGGAATAATTCACTATTGTTTCAATCTTTCAAATACTCTCATTTCTACACTTAAGATGTCGATTCCCTTTCCCTTGCCCACGATACCAGTCATCAAATTCGACGCTCGGGTCAAGACGAGCCTCCACGAGAGCTATAATGACATATCTTTGCCCCTCGGGAATCGATAGACAATTGAATAGTAACGATGGCCATTTAATCTCTTTGATATCGGCGACCGCAAACTCGGCTGCGTTTAGAAGTCAGCTGCCTAAGTAGGCGCCCGGGCGTAGGGTGGAGAGAGGGCACGCGTCGTAACGCTCTAACCGGCCCTCAGGAGGGCCAGCCATGGTTTGAATCTCCTTTTCCTTTTCGCAAACCTTTTGCAAGGCTTTCCCCTTTAAATGGATTCCGAGGGTCTCCTTTTTGGATTGTATCGAGTTCCCAATATATTTCGTTATTGTATGAGGAGAATTCGTACCCGATGATCTGTATTTGAGTCATTTTTTGTTTTCATGTTTCGGAATATGATTGTACAGTACTTGGCAATTCCTTATTATTAAAACCTGTCAGAAGCTCATCTGAATTTCCGGGCGTATATATGTTGTTTTCGACGCCCAACAAACGCCCGGTGATCGCCCCCCACCATTATACATGAGTACAAGTATCCACTTTATACCTTCTTCCATCAACCTTAACTTGAAAAACCACACACCAAGTTCACCTAACCAGGTAAATCAATATGGCCACCTCAAAATCATTCTCCCACGAACTCCTCATCGCTTCCCTAGCCATCCAACGGGCATCCTTAGCAACCAAAAAAGTACTGGCCACAATAAAAAATAAGCAGGACCCGAACAACGAAATATCAAAACCAGATGCAACACCCGTAACCATAGCGGATTTTACAACTCAAGCACTTATCATTTCCGCTATCCATCATGCATTTCCAGGAGACAGTGTCATCGGCGAAGAAGATTCTTCAATTCTCCGAAAAGACTCCGAGCTCTGTCAAAAGGTCTGGGATTTAGTTTCTAGTACGAAACTTACAGATAAAAAGAGTGAGGGGTTATTGAAAAGTCCTGAGAATGTAGAGGACATGTTGAGGATGATTGATTTCGGTGGACAGGGGGTGGGTGGAAAAGGGAGGGTATGGATGTTGGATCCTGTTGATGGGACGGCGACGTTTTTGAAGGGGCAGCAGTATGCTGTTTGTCTTGCCTTGGTGGAGAATGGGAAAGAAGTGCTGGGTGTGATTGGGTGCCCGAATTTGAAGTTTGAGAGTACGAGGGTTGAAGAGGAAGTGGTTGATGAAGCTGGGATGGGGTGCATGTTTTCTGCTGTGAAGAGTGAAGGTGCTTTTCGAAGACGAATGGGTAAGGGTGGTCTGGAACCGGCTCAGAGGCTTGAAAGGGAGTCGAAAACTGGTACTGAGCTTGAAAGTTTGGAGTTCATTGACTCGGCTATGAGTACCTCAACAAATCACGAAACTGTCCACAAAGTTGCTGAAAAGATAGGTGCCAATCATCCTGGTGCGGAGCTATGGTCAACACAAATGAGATATATTTCTCTAGTGCTAGGAGTGCGCTATATCCAAATTCGCATTCCACCACAGAAGAACAAGACTTCTTTTGTCTGGGATCACGCAGGTGGACAGTTGATATTTACAGAGGTTCGTGGTAAGGTGACGGATGTGTACGGAATGGATATTGACTTCGGTCTCGGAAGAACACTTAAAAAAAATTGGGGTATGCTTGCATCCAGGGAGGGAGTTCATGGGAGACTCCTGACTGCCGTAAATGAGGTGCTGAGAGAATACTCCCATTGAGGGGAGGCAAAGCGAGGATATTATTAATCCCAAGCCAACGAACTAGCTCCTGGCACTGGGAACTATGAATGGAGTAATTAGAATCCTACACCAGTCTCTCACTTACCGTTATCGCGTCTCGCTTACTCCCCTTATTATTATTTCAAAGATTTCAGGTCGATAGAAACGCATCGTAGCCTCTTACTTGGATCTCATCTTCAAATATTATCAACCTCGAACTCAACTCTCAAAATTCACCTCTCAGTTAACTTCACCCCTCCTCAACTCCAATATTTCTTTCAATTTATCAAATAACCAAACTTTCAACAATTAAATCAACTAACTCGGTTGGTCATCGTATGGATGGGTTTCCAAATGCACCATGTAACAATACGAGCTATCGATCAGGTTCAGAAAAGTACATTTCTACGAGTCGTTTGAAATGAGCTACCTAGAATTGGGGAATTATTTTTTTGTACTTTTCTATGCATTTTTCGTTTGCTGGTTTCATTTTCTTGATAGGATGACTCGAGTTGAGGTGAATCCTCCAACGAACGATCATCGCAAAACTTCTAGGCCAGGGCCCCTCGTTGGTTCCGACAAGCTTTTTACGGAGGGTGTCTTTTTTCTCAAGAGGGGAATAGTATAAGCATGATCTTGAGGCTCTCTCTCGCTCCCTCTCTTTTTCTTAATTATTTCCCTTGTGCTAAACTGGATGATGGTTAAGTGAAGTTGACTACAAAAATCCTCCTACTTGTATTACAATTAGCTAGTAATATAAAATATTTATTTGTATACTTTCTTACCTGGTTTACCGGTTTTATCTTTTTATCAAGGTCAATCAGGGCCCAGTCAGGCTCATTTTCTCGATATACTCCAGGTGTATTTGTCGATTTTCGATACACAGTTCCTAGAGTATGTGGCAATAGATTTGTTGTTTGGATACCCCTCACTTTCAGGTCATTAGTAGTGTGTTCATGGTCCAGCAATGATTGACTTATGACTGTAATCCCCCTAACCATGTTGTTCTGAAACTTTACATATGGGTCTACAACATGAGAACAGACTAAGCCATATTTCTTGATGACGCCGGGCTTCTCCTCGTGTTGGATGTAAGCTGTGAAGGTACCTAAGGCGAAACTTGCAGTAGCTCCCGCTTCTTTGAATCTTTTTCAGTAGATGGAGCAAGACCGACTGAAGCTTTTATCCAGTTGTCGGCGGATTGAGCAACACCGACTGAAGCACCTAAGTATACAGTAGAGGTTTCGTATAAATCGTGAGCGACCGAATACTGGGACAGTCTGGCTTGATTACCCTTAATATCTGCACGGCGGCAGACATAAACGTAAATTCTATGACCAAATTAGTAAGACAATTATAGGTAACGTCATCCACAGGCGAGTGCAACACACAAGCGAGTGCAGCACACAAATGAATGCAACACACAAGTGAATGCAACCCGGAATTGCACCAGCCTAACAAAAATCGTAATTAAATATCTACAACAGAAAAATTGATTAAAGCTACTCTAATTCCTCTTCATTAGATACATCAATATCAATTTCACAAGTACGTATATTATGACCAGTATTACTACACCGTCTACAGCGTTGTTCCTTCGGTCAGAGCCTAGTAGCTACCCCTCCCTCTTCATTCTCTTCCTGTTGTACAGGACTCTGGACATCCTTCTGTGATAAAAGGTTCTGTCCCTCTTGTAAAGTCGGTGTTCCTCCTTGACGGACACGTGTCTTTCTAGCCCTCTAACGCTTGCTTAGGGTTTGGTTTGCCTCTCGAAGGTCCTGTGCCTCTGCCTTTCATAATGTGACCTGGTGCATTATCCCATGTGCCCCTTTCGTAAATTGGTCAATTGCCTGGAAAATTGAAGTCAGCGAGCTGTTTTGATGCATAGAAACACGGAATTTTAGGAATTAAGATTGTGAAGTTGCTTTAATTGGGTTATTCGGGGTCTTTGAAACCCATGGAGGTAGGTCAATAGCTGATTTAGAGGGTGTTGGTGTACGTGGCTTGGTTTCTAGTAGATATATTACACTTTCTGGACTAAATGGAACAAGCCCAGCTCCTCGGAAACCCCCTTGAATGTTTATTAGCGCCATAGCTTGCTGGAAGGCAGCATAGAAGGCAGGTAAAAAGTCGACTTTTGTAATATATGTAATATGTCTCTGCATTATATCTTCAATATGCCGCCCATATACCTACAAGTCTAGGAGGAAATGCGCGTGCATCGAGGTCGAGAATATATTGAACTATCACTGACTCCTCTAGACCTGTAAGCTTTCAAGATTTAGGCGTAGAATCGCGTCGTGAAGGTTGACCATGTCGCCGGCGACCTAGTGTACTATGATCGACCCCATAAATTGCAGCAGCGGCTCTAGCGCTTAAATCACGGTCATGATCTATAGCCTGATTAGCTAAGAAGATTTTCCTTTTGTTGCTTTTATTTTGCATCGTTGGTTATGGTGGTATTCGAGTTTTAGTTAGGGTGATGCGTCTGATACAGTTCCGTGTTGCATTCACTTGTGTGTTGCACTCGCTTGTGGATGACGTTATGGGTGTTTGATCGATTTGGGGAATTGAGTATGATTGAGATTTGAAATGATGTGTTGGAATAGGGAAGAGGGATTGGGGTAATGCAGAATGATGGAGTATATGGAGAGAATGGTCTAGCATCAACATAAGGTGTATGCAGCAAGGAAAAAGCACGAGCATCGTCCCCTTGGGAGACACAAGGAACCTGAATGGTGGGGTGAACAGCGTGGAAGAAAGGAATATGGAAGTCGATATTATGAGAGAGGATATTTGCTCTGGGGTGAAAGACCTTACAGTTTTGGAAGTCGAATTCCTGCAGGTTGTCTTGTTAGTATAGCCATTCCTACATCGGATTTCTGGAATATTTAATGACTGGAGAACAGATACGCAACGTCGAACTGAAGCAAGAAGCTTATGGAACACTTGTACAGAGAAGATGATGGATCCCAGGGTATGGCCGGCAGCTCAAATTAACCATTGGCAAAATATCAAAGTAGGAACCCGGAGGAACAGAAATGATCCAAGGGAAACAATACCATACTGCCGTTATAAAGTAACTTGCGTTCTGAATCTGTTGGTATGACTTGGTAGTCATAAAGTGTGATGCAATAAGTGGTTGTATTCCTATACCTTTATTGCATGAAGAGTAAAGGTAAAGAGGGGTCGGATCCTGTGAGCTTAAGTATGTGAGTGGCAAGCCACTCACATGAGCCAAAGCACGTGGATCAACTGAGCTGTCGTGGAAGGTGCTATTCACCAAGAATATGTAACGACAGAATCAGACCAATGTAAAAATATATTTTCATATAAGCTTCCGATTCATATGGAGATTTGGAAACTAGTTCTTCCCAAGCACTCGATCAAAGAGTCCCAGTAGCACTTTAACCTCATCCACTATCCATGAGATCAACAAACCACCCCTCGCTTGAAGATAAAGAGGAAGAAACTTACAAGTATTATAATGCACCATACTAACTCTGACAACTCCATCCTTCCCCAGTCCCAACACATCCTCCAGCAATCTAACACTATAAAATCCACCCCATCTAATCCCCATAGTCCCTTTGCTCAACTCATCCACTTTCTCCACAAAGTCCTGGCTCTCGCTACCTTTGACAATAAAACTCACAGTCGCAACTCTTTTCTTGGTATCCGCGTCTTTCTCTCCACAAATTGTGATTTCGGGACGGGCGTTAAGGTAATTCAAAAGCGTACTTTGGAGTTCGAATTCGTGTTTCTCAATTAGGGACCAGGATTCGGTTGGATTGGGACCGAAATACGATAGCACGGAGGGGAGAGAGGAAACTAGTTCGTAGGAGGCACCTGCTAGACCTAGTTTATCTTGGACTGCAGGATCAAGGAGTCAGCATACTTCTTTGGGGACATTTGAGGAGTAGAAGGAGCAAGAGTCTCAAGGACAGTTGTCCAATGCTTAAGAATAAGAAATGCTTCAGCTTTGGGTTTTACCCGAAGAAGAAATTTACTCGGAGAAGTTGGACACTCACGTGTGGAGGAGGGGTTGAAGAAGTGGCCTAGGGATTTGATAGAGGAGAGGCCTTTGGGGGACGCGTAGAGCATGGACATATGGGGTCCGTAGACCTTTTTTGAAATGTCAATATATGTTTAGGACGAGAAGAGTTAGGGAGAGAAATACCTTGTACCATGAAAAGCAATAGAAATCCACTCCCAAATCTTTGACATCAATTTGTCGATGTGGTGCATAGGCTACTGCATCAACACATAGTAAAGCTCCAGGTATAGTATGAACTACCTCAGCAATTGCTTTGATATCATGGATCGTTCCCAGAATATTGGAAGCATGGGTACACGTGACAAGAACCGTCTTCTCAGAAAGTAATTCTTTTAAATCTTCAGCGAGTAGCTTGGGATTCTCTTTCGTCTTTGGTTTCCACCATTTGAGAGTGTAGTTTCGACGTGAAGCGAGTTCGACCCATGATGCGATGTTGGATTCGTGATCGATGGATGAACAGATTATCTCTGAGCCTTCTTGGAAGTCGAATGCTGCGGAGAGATTGCGGAATAATTGTGTTGTTGAGGAACCCAGGACTAAAGATAGTCAGTATCGTTAAAGAAGGGGATATAATGGGAGAGAGCTTGCCGATATTATCCGTCGAGGCATTGATATATTTTGCTGCCGCTTTGTAGCCCTCAGAGTACAGTGATGTGGACTTTTTACCAACATTGTAAGAAGCTCCGAGTTGTACGTTAGTTTGAGTTAGATATCCACAGATTCTAGAAGCTTGTTAAACTTTTTGGTATCAAAAACACTTTGAGAACAGCTTACGAATCAACGACGCTTCCCAGGGCTTGACTTCCTCCCGCGTTATCGAAAAACACTTGTTCTTGCTTCAGTGCGGGGAAAGCTTCCCTGGCACTTGCAATACTGAAGGATCCCATAATTGCTTTTTCTCTCAAAATTAGAAATCTGCTGTTTAAGAGGCAAAGCTTCTAGAACAAATGGAATGGCTAGAATGTAGAGAAGCTTATATCTTGAAGTCTCTCAGAAATGGGGTTCTCAACTTAGGCTACATTGGCTCTTATCCTACTTAGTGGGTACTTCTGTACCTTTTACCAACCTAATCGTGATCGGGCAACTCCTCACCAACCTCCGTAACACATAAACTCAGCGCAAAGAATTTCTGGCCAACCAAACACCAAGACACTCAGCAATTCATGGCTGTTCGTGAGGTTTTCGTTGAATCCCCCTCGCGGAAAACAATAAAAGTGGCAGCAGACAAATTTCGTTGTTCTATCTTTTCAGAAGAAATGCCTAGACTTTAATTGCTCCAGAATATCTAGGCAATTGATTTGGAACAACGAAAGTAGAGGTACCTGGTATTTACTGCCGATCCCCCTTTCGCCGTCACTTGACATATCTCCCGTTGAAAAGCAGAACCACCGAATCTTTAAGCCTATTTTCAGATATACGAAGGGAATGGAAATAGCAAACGTTTGCTATCCCTTCCTTAAACACCACCCTCTCGCTCCAGCTGGCTTTGTGTGTGGATGGTTTTCAGACCCCTCGATGCATGAAAAGGGGGGAGGTGCTCGATGATACACCACCAGGACCCCAAAGTATTTCCTTGGTCGACGAAGAATAGAAAAGCGCTTACACGCATATCGCGGTTAGGAAGTTATAAGAGAGTAACGATATGTGCCAGTGAATTGTCTTGCATTTATGCGCCCCTTCTTGATTTTGAAGCCGCCTTCATGCACTGACCCTTCAGCTCACCGCCTGAGTTTCTCGAAGCTCTTCTTCGGGCAGAAAAACTGAGCTGATTTCCCACACCATTTGCGAACCATTCTTTTCTATTTTTTCAACACAGTTTATTGTCAATTTCTAGGCATCCAAGATGAAAAGAAAGGCAGAATCTCAATCCGAAGGCCGTAATGGCAAAAGTATTCTCAAAAAGCGCGCAAAGACCGGTAGGCAGTTCATTCTTTTCCCCACCCACACTCCCCCGCACATACTGATGTTTGTGTTACAGTGCTCTCCGAGGAAGAAGTGCAAAAGAGTTTCCGAAAGGGCCTTTTCGACAAGGATGTCCTCAAGAAATATACGAAATCATATGCGAAATCCGAACCCTACAAACACAGCGTAATCGACACCTTGATCAACGATAATCTCCTACGAGCTGTCCGCGACGAAATCCGCAAAAATGTCGAATTTACTCCCAAGGAAACAGACATCTACAAGATCCACCAATCTGGGGATCTCGCCAATTTGGATGGCTTGGACGATGGGGCTCTCGAGAAACTACCTTCCCTCCTCAAATTGAGAGATGCCATGTATTCCTCCTCTTTCCGAAAATACGTCGCAGCGATTACTGGATCGGGTGAATTGAGTGGAAGGAAGACGGATATGGCAATCAACATCTATACACCTGGCTGCCATCTGTTATGCCATGACGATGTGATTGGAAGTCGACGGGTCAGCTACATTCTATACTTGACGGATCCAGATCTCCCCTGGAAGGAAGAATGGGGCGGTGCATTACGATTGTTTCCCACAAAGACCTTCGAGGACGAGAAGGGGGAGAAGACTGTGACTCCAAGTCCGGATTTTACGAAATCTATACCACCTGCTTGGAACCAATTGAGTTTTTTCGCCGTCCAACCTGGAGAGAGTTTTCACGACGTCGAGGAAGTTTATCATGCCGAAAGCAAAGAGCAATTGGAAAAGGATGGTGGTCGAATTCGGATGGCCATTAGTGGTTGGTTCCATATTCCACAAATCGGAGAAGAGGGCTATGTCAAGGGCGCTGAAGAGAAATGGGGCAAGAATAGCAGTTTGATGCAATTGCAAGGGAACCCTGATGCATACGATTTCCCGAAAGCCCTGCCCATCGAAGTCCAAGTCCCTGAGAAAGATAGCCAGGAGAGTCAGGAGAGCACTTTTGAGGAAGGTGATCTCGACTTTTTACTCAAATATATGGCACCGACATACTTGACACCCGATACCCTGGAACAGGTGGCAGCACAAGTTATGGAAATGTCGAGTGTTACACTTCCCGATTTATTGTCAAAGAAATTCTCGGAGAAGGTTCGTCAACATATCGAAGCTCAGGAGAAGTCGTCGTTACCTAGTAGCAGCGAAGAGATTGAGAAAGGATCTTGGAAAGTCGCCAAACCACCACACAAACACCGATTTCTCTATCAACAACCCAAATCTGCGACACCAGAAAAATCAAACAAAGGGTCTACGAAGGAGCCAACTCCAATTGAAGAGCTACTTGAAGTCTTCTTGCCCAGCTCACAGTTCCGGAAGTGGCTCGAATTAGCTACACAATGTGAGATCACCAAACATGACGTAGTTGCACGAAGATTCCGCAAAGGCATGGATTATGCTCTTGCGACCAGTCACGAGGGCGAAGCACGACTGGAGTTATGTTTGGGGCTGACTCCAACTCCAGGTTGGGGCGATGATGAGGATAGCGATGAAGAGGAGGAGGAGGAAATTCCGGCTGAGAAGTCAAAAAGCAAGAAAAATGGCAAGTCGACGCGAAAAGTGGAACCTGTGAAGGAGAAGGCTGAGGAGAAAGAGACAGAAGAGACAGATGTTGGCGGTCACGAAGTCTTCATGGCAGGTGACGATGACGAAGCCGATGAAGATGCAGCCATCTACAAGGCTTCTTCTGAGGCAGAAGACGACAATGTTCTGTTTACCATGCCGGCCTCCTGGAACAAGATGAGCATTGTTTTACGAGATAGCGGTGTTTTGAAATTTGTCAAATACGTTAGCAGAAACGCAAAGGGAGACCGATGGGATATTAGTGGAGTCTTTGACATCAATGAACCAGAGGAGGAGGAGGAGGATAGTCAAGAGACTGCTGTTACTTTGGAAGACAGTGAGGAGGAAGTCTTCCAGGGATTTCCGGGCTCATCTGATAGCGACTCGGATTGAGCTGTCATTTCATTTTTTTCCAACAACTTGACGGTCACGAAATGTTCGTCTAATCGGTGGTAGCTTTTACGTTAAACTGAGCGATCAGTTTCCTCTGTGCGAGGGTGAATTTCTGTACGAATTGTTCATGGATATCACAGTACATAGCCCAACGTCGGACTGGAGAATAGGTTTCTGATGGGTCTCTTCTGGCCATCATTTCCCACATTTTTTGGTACAGCCATATTACGAATTTATGATATACTAAAACCAAAGCTATCGGAGCGACTATTCTCTTTTCGTACATGAGTAAGAAGTTTTTCTGTCTCTCCTTGCGCTTTATTCTTGGTACGGTGCAGACTATCCCCTGCTTCCCCCCGCCATTTACCCCACGATTGAGTGACGGCATGGATGTGAGATGCGGGGCAAATGAGGAAATATTCCGAAGACAGTTTCCGTAAAACAAGCTCCAAATCGAAAGCTTGTTAATCACAGTTAATAATTGAACACTCTAGTGTGGTGTTATGGGAAAGGAAAGCCAATACCAAAAAAAGTTCATCGGAGTTTCCCTTCTTATACAATACTTAACTTCCCACCATTGGATCATCTGACTTCGTACCTAGTTAGTGCGATAGTCGGGATTACCTCTTTAGAAAGCGGGGGGTGATCGCCTCGGCAGAGTTGCATTTACACATTGGTATTACATCTCCAAAGCCACAGCGCTAAACACATCATGTCTTCCGTCTTTGGAGTCATTCCAGGTTGCAGTATAAAAAGCGCATCACCTGAGGTATCTAGGTAGGCAGATTCCATCTTCTGATCATCTACTAGGTTTTCCTGTTGATGAGCCGTGTTGCGATCTTCCTCAAATCACTGCCTTCACTCAGCCTCCTGACGACATCTGACAAGGCGAACATTATCCTTTCTTTGTACGCTTCACTGCAGAACTTTATTTTTGCTATAACCTCTTTTCAACGACGTCAATAACTCCTCCCTACAATTTCTTTACTGCACGATTGACTCTACTTCCTTCGTGTCACTACCACCTAATCAACAACCAAATCACCTATTACCACCAACCCTCAAACCACCCAAAATGGTACCCAAACCCAACTCCCGAACCCACACCAAAGCCGCGCCCCAAATCCTCCCTTACAGAGACCCCTCAAACCAACTCCAATACACCGTTCATCCCTCCGCTATCAACATCTCCAACCCAAACTCGCCCGCCTTCCCAAACCATCTAGTCCCTCCTCCCTCAAACGAACATGCATACGATTCCGACGCCGAACCTCTAATTCCCACAAAGTCTCTTGATGTTGGAGAGGATCTTGATCCCGATGCTTTACAAAGGTTCACAGCGACGGGGAAACCGATGCCGGTTTATAGACATAGCGCGTTGACGTCTATGACTGATATGTATAGTTTGCCGCAGTTGTTGCCGAGGAGGTATACAGATGAGAGTGTTATTCCTGCTATTATTACTGGGGTTTTGGCCGGGGATGGGCCAGCCAACCTACAACCTTCCGATACTTCTCCAATTCAGGCTGAGGGAGGCGGCGACAGGAGGGCTTCTGTAAATGGTAGCGAGAAGAAAATGGGAATATTCGGGAAATTGAGAAGGAAGAGTAGAGATGAAAGTAAGGAAAAAGAGAAGGGAATTACGAAGGTGGTCTATATGCCTAGGAGGGAGTACTTGAAATACTTTGCGCGCGATTTGAAGGGCGGGTATGTGGGGAGTGAACCGTACAGGAGGTGGAGCGAGGGGGAGTTGGAGAAGGAGTTTGGGAAGTATAAACCCGAGGTTCCTGTGAAGACTGGGTATCGGGCTCCTACTTAGGTGGAGCGATGGATGTATTTTCGTTTTGTTGGGATGGGAAATACCATGGGAGGGTTGGACTGGGTTGGGGAGTTTGGTTTACATACCCTTTTTAATTTTAATTTGTTTTGGCTGTGAAAGTTGCACTTATTACTCTCCATATACAAACTGTAAGCATCACTATGTGAATATCAACTTTCGTAATTCTCCTAGAAGTAATTATTCAGAGTATAGGAGATGTGACTATAGTTTGAAGGTGTTCCATCGATTTTGAAAAAAGCGGTTTAAGAGACACAAACACTTTTTTACTGGATTCTAAGTACTTCCGCGAAGCTAATTTCTCTATCTATACCATACTTCATTTGCTTTGAAGTAAACCGCCGACTAAAATTTTGAGTAAAGCTAGCCACCAACGCCCATGAATGCAACTATCCGTACGCCCCTATCATTTTTCTCATAACTTCATAAACGCCATAACCATGCCTAATTATCGCACATCTCACTCCAGCCATGGAGCCATGGGGCCATAAATTCATACCCTCTCGTTTCCTCACTACCTCTTCCCCTTTTTCTTGTCAAGCCTATCCCTCATGGGCGAAAATGGGGCAGCTATGCCAAAATCAACAGGTCTCCTAAACCCATCGCCACCAAATACCAACACCCCATCCGGTCCCAGTTTCTGCGGCTTTCCTTCTGTTGGTCTTGATACCTGGTCCGCATGAAGTTTATCAAGTGAATCTCCCACCACCGCATATTGAGTCCAGTTTACCGGTGGCGTCCGAACAATGCTCTGTGGTTTTGGGAGTTTAGGCCATTTCTTATTCGCAGCATCGACATCGACCTTCTCATCCTCATCCTCATCCTCATCATCCTCATCCTCATCCGTATACAGCGGCACACTCGGACCTTCCTTTCCTAATTCTCCATTCACAAGCGCAGTCGTAAAAGCCTCCGGATCCGCAACAGCTCGTTCCTTGACCTTCTGCAACGTCTGTATATCCGTCGTCGCATTCCTCGCCTGCATCTGTAAAATGGCAATCGTGCTCTTCAGCGCGATAACATCCGGATTCTCATCGAATTTTATGGGATCCAGCGCTGGTTGTGGGATCGCGGTTTGTGGTGCCTGGGTATGTGTGTATGTCTGTCGCGGGGGAGCTGCGAAGGGGTTGGAGGCATGTTCGCGGGTGGGCGTGAGCGGGGAGACCGGGGGGCGCGAAGGTGATGGGGGGCGAGAGGTTGAGGGCGTGAAGGAGGTGGATATTGCGGATTGCAGCGGTGGTTGGGAGGATGTTGTCGCTGGAGACTTGTTAGGGCGTGGAGGGGAGGTATCGACTTTTAGTGTCATTTTGGGAGGATGTCTAGGTGCTTTTGCTGCTTTGCGACGGCGACGGGATTTGGAAGGCATCGCTGGATCGGCGGCGTGCATTCAAGGTTTCTGGCGCGGGCCCGGCTCTGAGTCAGCTTTCCTTGGTTGTGTTGGTTTTCAGGGGTCGGGTCGAGACCCGACAACCTGGATTTATAACACGAAGCTTTCCTATTTAGGATCGCTTACTATTATTCCCTTTATTTTTATACAGCATCTGTTTTTACGTCTTTCACTCTCTCGGTTTTCAGTTCACCTTAATTCAGAAGTTGCGGATAAGTTCTTCGCTCCATCATCATCAGCCCTACAAAACATTGCGGAGAAATTTCCTCACAAGTGTGAGTGATACTGCGTATATTTACGTTTATTTTTAATCTGTTCTGTGTCACGGCTCCCTCCCATCCCAAGATTTCATTGGTGTTTAGACGCCTCAATATGCCGTCAATCCCATTTCAAGTTTCTGTAGTTTTAGTAGCTGCAACATGATTGGTTTGCGGGACGTTTTAGGAAGTTTGGGGGCAGCGTTTCCTTCAGCCCCATCCCGAATCGCTGCAGTAGCGGCACAGTTTAGGGGGGTCACCGCATTCATTCGTCTGGTTTCTGGGTTGACAGCCATTCTAGGAGGGGCCTGCTTCTTCTGCTGAATCCTCGAGTCCTTTCCTAGCCTCTGTCCGCAGCAGCAGCCTCCATCTCATGATGGCCGGTACATCCTCCCGTTGACGAGACGACCTCCATTCAGACATTCGCTTTTCTCTACTGCCTAACGCTCGAAGAATTCTGTACATATAATTTACGATATACTCCCACTTAAGCCCCTGGGAAAGACTTGGTCGGTGCCTGGGACGAATCGCCCTCGAGGTAGTCTTGCGCCTGTTCTGGAAAATCACGACGGGAGGAATTCCTACGAGTTTACAAAGTTTGTTTGAGCTGAGAGGGGTTGGATTCGTGAGTCCTGGGCTTTTCATTCTGCTTCTCGTTGCGCTCCTGAAATAATATATACTGATGTTCTACTAGCATTTTATACCCAATAAATTCCCTCACATAAATCGGATTCGAATTACTTCACGTACACTTCACGTATATAATTTCCGACAACCAACACAGCGTCCAGGGCATGGCCCATTATGGCGGAGATGGATTTCCTCTATGGGATCCTCAGACGGGTTACGGCAACGACCATATACCTCACGCCCTGAACCACAAAGATTCCTCGGTTTCCGCTGTGAGTGATATGTCTGATATATCTGAGCGTCCCTCCTTGAACCACAAGTTCTCGTCCGTATCAGCGATCAGCGACATGTCAAGCCACGAGCGTCGAGAATCCATGGTTTCGTTGCCATCACCGACCTTCACTCCCCTTTCTTTGAACGAAACAAGCGATATCAGTCACGTCCAGTTATCAGATATTGAAGGGTCTGGAATTTCGAGGCCGGGAAGCACATCAACTCTAAATCGCATCTCAGCGTCACTACCGGAAACTTTACGTGTTGGATCGCCAGCAAACTCCGCCTCGAGGGGGTTTCTCCCTTTTACTCGAAGTTCGACCTCCTCGCCATCATACTCTCCGGTTTCGCCTGCGGATAGCTCAAGGAGGCCCTCACTATCGAGTAGAACTTCATCCAAAAAGTATACAAGAAAAAACTCGCTGCTGTCTGGGAGACATGGTTCGATTCCCGAGAACGAGGAGATTGATATGGGGTTGTTGAGCCATGCGATGCCAATGTCGTTTACCAACACCAAAACAGCATATTCATCAGTACCCGAGGAAGATTCAGAGGATATTGGTGGCGCGACAATCGATATCACTTCGATTGAGGGCCTCATGAACCCCAAAAGTGAAGCAGAATGGAAGGAAATAAACAAGAAAGAAAGGGAGGGGCAATTGACTGGAGGTCTGGGAGCTGGATTGCCGCCAGATGCAAAGTTGACCAGTGCCGAAATATTTGCCAATGCGCCTCCAACGCCTACTACGCCTTCGATTACCCGAAGATTCTCGCTCAGATCTCCACTTGGAAGAGCAGCCACCCTCCGAAACCTAGCACAATCCGAGGCAAATAAGAGCGGAAAAGTTATAGAAGTCATTGCAGAAGAGCCAAAAGATGATGACGAGCCGAGGGTTGATATGGATTTGAGTTCCATGGCGGGAATCGGCACGACACGAAGCACTACCTTTGAATCGTTCAAAGGCACGAAAGGACTGAAAGGATTGCCTGTGAAACCAGAAGTTTATTATCCTCAGTCAAATTGGAAACCATTTTCCATGCGTTGGCCATATCTAACAGCTTTAATCATCATTTCTGTGTTATTGGCCGCAGTCCAAGAAGCCTTGTACCAAAAATCGGCAAGGAAACCACTTTACACCTTTAGAGACGCGAAAGAACTGTCGACATGGGATTACTTTACGTTCAAATACATGCCTACGATGATTGCTGTCGCATTCGGAATTTTTTGGCAAATTACAGATTTCGAGGTGAAAAGACTAGAAGCGTACTACCAACTTTCCAAGGAAGATGGGGCGCTGGCTGCTGAAAGTATTAATGTCGATTATATCACTTTCTTCAATTTTCTGAGACCTGTCAGGGCATTGAGATATAAACATTACGCTGTTGCGGTCTCATCGGTAGCTACGCTCATAGCTGTCTCCTTGATACCAACAATTCAATCTGCATCCATCACAATTGGACCAGAACGGAAAAAGCGGATAGCAAACCCTGGGATTATGAAGACTATTCAAGTCGATCCTATTTGGTCACGACTCTTAAGCGCTTTACTTTTGGTCGTGGCTGCGTTTGGATGTTTACTTATGTGGCAACTCGAAAAACGACGATCGGGCCTCGTTGCAGATGTAAAGGGTATTGCAGGAATCGCGGCAATGGCAAACAAAAGCCATATTTTGATGGATTTCAAAGATATGGATACCGCAACCCCAGATAAGATTCACAAGAAACTCAAAAAACATCGCTACACACTTCGAAACTCGTCCCTCGCACCAGATCGGGACAACCCACTCACTCAAGAGGAACAACAGAAATATGATCAAAAGAAACTCGACTCGAATCCCCATCCTCTCATGTTGCGACTGATAGCGGGTATCCCATTCATCATCTCCATGGTCGTACTAATGATCATCATCCCCATCTTCCTCTTCCAAAAAGACGTCAACCGCGTCCTCGAAAGCGCCCCCTGGCTCCTGACCATCTTCGCCGTCGGCGTAAAACTCGCCTGGGGAACCCTAGAAACCGACGTGCGAATGATAGAACCCTTCTACATCCTCTCCAGACGACATGCCTCCCCAAAAGTCTTAACACTAGACTACACCGGTATGGCATTCGGCTACATGCCCATCCGCGCCCTCCTAAATGGTCACTTCCTCGTCTTTCTGGTGGGATTGGGATCGGTGTTTGCTGAGATTTTGACGATTCTTGCTTCTTCATTTGGAAACGTCAACGGCTCTTCGTTTTCTAAAGATGCGAATGATAGGGAACATAAAGGCGGCGAAGAAACCTTCCTCTCATTCTGGATCTCCTTCGCTCTTTCCCTGCTTATCCTCTCGTTCTTGTGTCTCGTTGCAACATTTGTATACAAAAAACGTCGTCATCCTTTCTTACCGCGTCAACCGAATACTATCTCGTCTGTGTTGGCGTTTATACATCAGAGTCGCATGTTGTATGATTTCGTGGACACGGAGAAGATGAATAATGATGAGATGGTGCGACGGCTGGCGGGAATTGGGAAGACGTATGGGCTTGGGTGGTTTGCGGGACGGGACGGGAATATGCATTGTGGTGTTGATGAGGAGGAGTTGGTTAGTGATTATAAACATGGGAAAGATGGGAAGCAGACTAACCAGCCCTGGAATGCTAATTGGGAGGTTTATTGATGAGGGACGGTATTTGGATATAAGCGTTGGGAATTCTGGATATGTGACATGGCTGGATATGGATCGGGATTGGTGTTAAGGATGCCTAGTTATTGAATATACCTCGAGGATATGGCGTAAGTCATGTATAATGTTTTCTGTATATATACTTTATATCCCCAGACGGGTCAATCTTGCTCTTCAAAGAACCGTAAATTCTGGTAATGATCGTAGCACATACAGCACTGAAGATATGCAAGAAGATCGTCTTATCCCTTTCCTCACTTCTAACATACTTCACAAAAAGGTTCAAATTTCATCTGATCTACATTCATCGAAGTAAAATATTTAGGACATTTTCAAAATTGCGATGTGCAACAAAACCCCTTTCAGACGATATTCACTTCTACTTTACTTTCATCCGATGTCCTAACTTCCTTGAAATTTTCTTTACATGTTTGGGACAATGAGGAAAATGAGATGTGCAACAAAAAACACTCAGTTACAAGTTCGACCTTTTAAACATCTAATTACTTCCTGTAATTTTCTTTTTTTTCGGAAGTAATCACCATATTTTGAAGGCATTGCTAACACTTCTCAATCAATCATTATGAATAGACGTCGTATAACAACGTGCCCCCTTCCTTGTCTTTTCTATCTTGAAGGAAGCAAGTCTGCGAAGCATGCTTACTGTTGGTAAAGTTATTCTGCACTACTAGAAGTAATCTAAGGAAGAGTTCCTGGTGCTTGGTATGAAAGTGTTGATGAAACAACCAGTTGTGTTTGGATTTCAAAAATGCAACTACAAACCCGGGGTATCATACGCCGTTTTTCTTCCCAATGCCCATGATCTCAAATCATCCAGGACTCAATGCTGCCTCCCAAGACCGCTCCTCAAATGAATGCTCCAAAACCATAAATGCTGCCTCCCACCCAAGAACTCATAACCAAACACGACAAATCCCCCAACCAATACAAAAAGCCGCTCCAAAGCACTACCCCGCTGTCTAACAGCCCCCTCCTCTTCCCCTGAGCGCAACTCAAAATCAAGCACCCTTATACCCATACCTCAAATCCCCCAACTCCCTCTCAGGATCCACGCTAGCCATAACCCACTTCCCCGCCAACACAACCCCGTACACGCCCGCAGGCAGGACACTAAATATCCATTCCCAGGCTGCTTCCTCTCCTTGCCTTCCCTTTACACTGGCCAATCTTCCCAGTCCCACAAGCAGAACACATAACAGAATATTCAGGTATGGGAGATATTGTTTTATCGGTCCTTCCTCTGCGCCATCTCTTAATCTTTCTTGTCTTGATTTTGGCGTGGAATGTGAGGGCGCATCGAGGAGTGGGAAGCCAGTTTTCTCGGGAGGTAGGATGGAGACGAGGTATGCGGTTGAGAGTAAAGAGGTAATAGATAGGAGGGAGAGTAAGGGCGGTGTTGTTGTGGATGTAGAGAAGCTTGTCAGGTGCGAGAACGACAGTAGGTAAGGTGAGGTAGAGACGAGGGGCAGAAGGAGGAGGATCTTAGTGTACGTCTTATTCAAGGTTTCGTTTTGGAGGTGGAGGGTGCGAATAAGTTTATCCTGTTCTATTCACAAACCTTAGCTCCCATAACCTTTCGCTTGTTTTGTGAGTAAAAAGGGGGAATAAGCGGGGGGGGGAGGGGGG